>CAKAJE020002031.1:98773-204540 GCA_916610135.2 Macropis europaea
CTATCATAGAAGTTTAGCTGTGCATGTTACTCGCCATTCCACGCGCTTTAAGATGCCGCCTAGCCCAGCACGCTATCTAAATTAGGAGCGACGTAAGTTGAACAAATGTGATAGAATTTCGCTCAATTCTTAAATTAACCATAATATAAAATGATCTAATCGGGTCTCTGCTTGCCCTACCCTAGAAGTTTAATAGCGCATTTTAGTCGCCATTTCATGCGCTTGGAGATGCCGCTTCGCCCAATACGCTATCTGAAATGGGAGCGACGTAAATTGAACAAATGTGATAGAATTTCCCTGAAATCTTATATTAAACAAAATATAAAATGATCTAATCGGGTCTCTGATTGCCCTATCACAGAAGATTAGTAGTGCATTTTACTCGCCATTCCACGCGCTTTAAGATGCCGCCTAGCCCTGTACGCTATCTGAAATATGAGCGACGTAACTTGAACAAATGTGATAGAATTACGCTGCATTTTTATATTAACCGTAATATAAAATGATCTAATCGGGTCTCTGTTTGGCTTACCCTAGAAGTTTAATAGTGCATTATACTCGCCATCTCGTGCGCTTCGAGATGCCGCTTAGCCCAATACGCTATCTGGAATAGCAGCGACGTAAATTGAACAAATGTGATAGAATTACGCCGAATTCTTATATTAACCGTAATATAAAATGATCTAATCGGGTCTCTGTTTGCCTTATCCTAGCAGTTTAATAGTGCATTTTACTCGCCATTCCACGCGCTTTAAGATGCCGCCTAGCCCAGTACGCTTCCTGAAATAGGAGCGACGTAAGTTGAACAAATGTGATAGAATTTTGCTGAATTCTTAAATTAACCACAATATAAAATGATCTAATCGGGTCTCTGATTGCCCCATCATAGAAGTTTAATAGCGCATTTTACTCGCCATTCCACGCGCTTTAAGATGCCGCCTAGCCCAGTACGCTATCTGAAATCGGAGCGACGTAAATTGAACAAGTGTGATAGAATTTTTCTGAATTCTGAAATTAACCATAATATAAAATGATCTAATCGGGTCTCTGTTCGCCCTACCATAGAAGTCTAATAGTGCATTTCACTCGCCATTCCACGCGCTTTAAGATGCCGCCGAGCCCAGTACGCTATCTGAAATAGGAACGACGTAAATTGAACAAATGTGATAGAATTTTGCTGAATTCTTAAATTAACCATAATATAAAATGATCTAATCGGGTCTCTGATTGCCCTATCATAGAAGTTTAACAGTGCATTTTACTCGCCATTCCACGCGCTTTAAGATGCCGCCTAGCCCAGTACGCTATCTGAAATAGGAGCGACGTAAATTGAACAAGTGTGATAGAATTTTTCTGAATTCTTAAATTAACCATAATATAAAATGATCTAATAGGGTATCTGTTCGCTCTACCATAGACGTTTAATAGTGCATTTTACTCGCCATTTCATTCGCTTTGAAATGCCGCTTAGCCCAATACGCTATCTGAAATAGGAGCGACGTATATTGAACAAATGTGATAGAATTTTGCTGAATTCTTAAATTAACCATAATATAAAATGATCTAATCGGGTCTCTGTTTGCCCAACCCTAGAAGTTTAATAGTGCATTTTACTCGTCATTTCATGCGCCATCAGATGCCGCTTAGCCCAATACGCTATCTGAAATAGGAGCGACGTCAATTGAACAAATGTGATAGAATTTCGCTGAACTCTTAAATTAACCATAATATAAAATGATCTAACCGGGTCTCCGATTGCCCTATCATAGAAGTTTAGTACTGCATTTTACTCGCCATTCCACGCGCTTTACGTTGCCGCCTAGTCCAGTACGCTATCTCAAGCAGGAGCGGCGTAAGTTGAACAAATGTGATAGAATTACGCTGAATTCTTATATTAACCGTAATATAAAATGATCTAATCGGGTATCTGTTTGCCCTACCCTAGTAGTTTAATTGTGCATTTTACTCGCCATTTCATGCGCTTTGAGATGCCGCTTATCCCAATACGCTATCTGAAATAGGAGCGACGTAAATTGAACAAATGTGATAGAATTACGCTGAATTCTTATATTAACCGTAATATAAAATGATCTAATCGGGTATCTGTTTGCCCTACCCTAGTAATTTAATTGTGCATTTTACTCGCCATTTCATGCGCTTTGAGATGCCGCTTATCCCAATACGCTATCTGAAATAGGAGCGACGTAAATTGAACAAGTGTGATAGAATTTTTCTGAATTCTTAAATTAACCATAATATAAAATGATCTAATCGGGTCTCTGTTTGCCCTACCCTAGTAGTTTAATAGTGCATTTTACTCGCCATTTCATGCGCTTTGAGATGCCGCTTAGCCCAATACGCTATCTGAAGTAAGAGCGACGAAAGTTGAACAAATGTGATAGAATTTCGCTGAATTATTTTATTAACCAGAATGTAAAATGATCTAATCTGGTCTCTGTTCGCCCTGGCCTAGAAGTTTAATAGTGGATTTTACTCGGCATTCCACGCGCTATAAGATGCCGCCTAGCCCAGTACGCTATCTGAAATAGGAGCAACCTAAATTGAACGAATGTGATAGAATTTTGCTGAATTCTTAAATTAACCATAATATAAAATGATCTAATCGGGTCTCTGCTTGCCCTACCCTAGAAGTTTAATAGTGCATTTTAGTCGCGATTTCATGCGCTTTGAGATGCCGCTTCACCCAATACGCTATCTGAAATGGGAGCGACGTAAATTGAACAAATGTGATAGAATTTCCCTGAAATCTTATATTAAACAAAATATAAAATGATCTAATCGGGTCTCTGATTGCCCTATCATAGAAGATTAGTAGTGCATCTTACTCGCCATTCCACGCGCTTTAAGATGCCGCCTAGCCCAGTACGCTATCTGAAATATGAGCGACGTAACTTGAACAAATGTGATAGAATTACGCTGCATTCTTACATTAACCGTTATATAAAATGATCTAATCGGGTCTCTGTTTGCCTTACCCTAGAAGTTTAATAGTGCATTATACTCGCCATTTCATGCGCTTCGAGATGCCGCTTAGCCCAATACGCTATCTGAAATAGGAGCGACATAAATTGAACAAATGTGATAGAATTTCGCTGAATTCTTAAATTAACCATAATAACAAATGATCTAATCGGGTCTCTGTTTGCCCTACCCTAGAAGTTTAACAGTGCATTTTACTCGCCATTTCATGCGCTTTGAGATGCCGCATAGCCCAATACGCTATCTGAAATAGGAGCGACGTACATTGAACAAATGTGATAGAATTTCTGTGAATTCTTATATTAACCTCAATGTAAAATGATCTAATCGGGTCTCTGATTGCCCTAGCATAGAAGTTTAATAGTGCATTTTACTCGCCATTCCGCGCGCTTTAAGATGCCGCATAGCCCAGTTCACTATCTGAAATATGAGCGACGTAAATTGAACAAATGTGATAGAATTTCGCTGAATTACTTTATTAACCAGAATGTAAAATGATCTAATCTGGTCTCTGTTCGCCCTAGCCTAGAAGTTTAATAGTGGATTTTACTCGGCATTCCACGCGCTTTAAGATGCCGCCTAGCCCAGTACGCTATCTGAAATAGGAGCGACCTAAATTGAACGAATGTGATAGAATTTTGCTGAATTCTTAAATTAACCATAATATAAAATGATCTAATCGGGTCTCTGCTTGCCCTACCCTAGAAGTTTAATAGTGCATTTTAGTCGCCATTTCATGCGCTTTGAGATGCCGCTTCGTCCAATACGCTATCTGAAATGGGAGCGACGTAAATTGAACAAATGTGATAGAATTCCCCTGAAATCTTATATTAAACAAAATATAAAATGATCTAATCGGGTCTCTGATTGCCCTATCATAGAAGATTAGTAGTGCATTTTACTCGCCATTCCACGCGCTTTAAGATGCCGCCTAGCCCAGTACGCTATCTGAAATATGAGAGACGTAACTTGAACAAATGTGATAGAATTACGCTGCATTCTTATATTAATCGTAATATAAAATGATCTAATCGGGTCTCCGATTGCCCTATCATAGAAGTTTAGTACTGCATTTTACTCGCCATTCCACGCGCTTTACGTTGCCGCCTAGTCCGGTACGCTATCTCACGCAGGAGCGGCGTAAGTTGAACAAATGTGATAGAATTACGCTGAATTCTTATATTAACCGTAATATAAAATGATCTAATCGGGTATCTGTTTGCCCTACCCTAGTAGTTTAATTGTGCATTTTACTCGCCATTTCATGCGCTTTGAGATGCCGCTTATCCCAATACGCTATCTGAAATAGGAGCGACGTAAGTTGAACAAATGTGATAGAATTTCGCTGAATTCTTTTAAGAACCATAATGTAAAATGATCTAATCGGGTCTCTGATTGCCCTATCATAGAAGTTTAGCAGTGCATTTTGCTCGCCATTCCACGCGCTTTAAGATGCCGCCTAGCCCAGTACGCTATCTAAATTAGGAGCGACGTAAGTTGAACAAATGTGATAGAATTTCGCTCAATTCTTAAATTAACCATAATATAAAATGATCTAATCGGGTCTCTGTTTGCCCTGCCCTAGAACGTTAATAGTGCATTTTACTCGTCATTTCATGCGCTTTGAGGTGCCGCTTAGCCTAATACGCTATCTGAAATAGGAGCGATATAAGTTGAACAAATGTATCAGAATTTCGCTGAATTCTTTTATTAACCATAATGTAAAATGATCTAATCGGATCACAGATTGCCCTACCCTAGAAGTTTAATAGTGCATTTCACTCGTCATTTCATGCGCTTTGAGATGCCGCTAAGCACAATAAGCTATCTGGAATAGCAGCAACGTAAATTGAACAAATGTGATAGAATTACGCCGAATTCTTATACTTACCGTAATATAAAATGATCTAATCGGGTCTCTGTTTGCCTTATCCTAGAAGTTTAATAGGGCATTTTACTCGCCATTTCATGCGCTTTGAAATGCCGTTTAGCCCAATACGCTATCTGAAATAGGAGCGACGTAAATTGAACAAATGTGATAGAATTACGCTGAATTCTTATATTAACCGTAATATAAAATGATCTAATCGGGTCTCTGTTCGCCCTACCATAGAAGTCTAATAGTGCATTTTACTCGCCATTTCATGCTCTTTGAGATGCCGCCTAGCCCAATACGGTATCTGAACTAGGAGCGACGTAAGTTGAACAAATGTGATAGAATTTCGCTGAATTCTTTTATTAACCATAATGTAAAATGATCTGATCGGGTCTCTGTTCGCCCTAGCCTAGAAGTTTAAGAGTGCATTTCATTCGCCATTTCATGCGCTTTGAGATGCCGCTTAGCCGAATACGCTATCTGAATTAGGAGCGACGTAAATTGAACAAATGTGATACAAATTCCCTGAAACCTGATATTATACAAAATATAAAATGATCTAATCGGGTCTCTGATTGCCTTATCATAGAAGTTTAGTAGTGCATTTTACTCGCCATTCCACGCGCTTTAAGATGCCGCCTAGCCCAGTACGCTATCTGAAATAGGAGCGACGTAAATTGAACAAATGTGATAGAATTTCCCTGAATTCTTATATTAACATTAATGTAAAATGATCTAATCGGGTCTCCGTTCGCCCTACCCTAGAAGTTTAATAGTGCATTTCACTCGACATTTCATGCGCTTTGAGATGCCGCTTTGCCCAATAAGCTATCTGAAATAGGAGCGACGTAAATTGAACAAATGTGATAGAATTTCGCTGAATTCTTAAATTAACCATAATATAAAATGATCTAATCGGGTCTCTGTTTGCCCTACCCTAGAAGTCTAATAGTGCATTTCACTTGCCATTTCATGCTCTTTGAGATGCCGCCAAGCACAATAAGCTATCTGTAATAGGAGCGACGTAAGTTGAACAAATGTGATAGAATTTCGCTGAATTCTTAAATTAACCATAATATAAAAAGATCTAATCGGGTCTCTGTTTGCCCTACCCTAGAAGTTTAATAGTGCATTTCACTCGTCATTTCATGCGCTTTGAGATACCGCCAAGCACAATAAGCCATCTGGAATAGGAGCGACGTAAATTGAACAAATGTGATAGAATTACGCCGAATTCTTATATTAACCGTAATATAAAATGATCTAATCGGGTCTCTGTTTGCCTTATCCTAGAAGTTTAATAGTTCATTTTACTCGCCATTTCATGCCCTTTGAAATGCCGCTTAGCCCAATACGCTATCTGAAATAGGAGCGACGTAAATTGAACAAATGTGATAGAATGTCGCTGAATTCTTAAATTAACCATAATATAAAATGATCTAATCGGGTCTCTGTTTGCCCTACCCTAGAAGTTTAATAGTGCATTTCACTCGTCATTTCATGCGCTTTGAGATACCGCCAAGCACAATAAGCCATCTGGAATAGGAGCGACGTAAATTGAACAAATGTGATAGAATTACGCCGCATTCTTATATTAACCGTAATATAAAATGATCTAATCGGGTCTCTGTTTGCCTTATCCAAGAAGTTTAATAGTGCATTTTACTCGCCATTTCATGCCCTTTGAAATGCCGCTTATCCCAATACGCTATCTGAAATAGGAGCGACGTAAATTGAACAAATGTGATAGTATTTCGCTGAATTCTTATATTAAACAAAATATAAAATGATCTAATCGGGTCTCTGATTGCCCTATCATAGAAGTTTAATAGTGCATTTTACTCGCCATCCCACGCGCTTTAAGATACCGCCTAGCCCAGTACGCTATCTGAAATACGAGCGACGTAAATTGAACAAGTGTGATAGAATTTTGCTGAATTCTTAAATTAACCATAATATAAAATGATCTAATCGGGTCTCTGTTCGCCCTACCATAGAAGTCTAATAGTGCATTTCACCCGCCATTCCACGCGCTTTAAGATTCCGCCGAGCCGAGTACGCTATCTGAAGTAGGAACGACGTAAATTGAACAAATGTGATAGAATTTTGCTGAATTCTTATATTAACCATAATATAAAATGATCTAATCGGGTCTCTGATTGCCCTATCATAGAAGTTTAATAGTGCATTTTACTCGCCATTCCACGCGCTTTAAGATGCCGCCTAGCTCAGTACGCTATCTGAAATAGGAGCGGCGTAAATAGAACAAGTGTGATAGAATTTTGCTGAATTCTTAAATTAACCATAATATAAAATGATCTAATCGGGTCTCTGTTCGCCCTACCATAGAAGTCTAATAGTGCATTTCACTCGCCATTCCACGCGCTTTAACATGCCGCCGAGCCCAAGACGCTATCTGAAATAGGAGCGACGTAAATTGAACAAATGTGATAGAATTTTGCTGAATTCTTAAATTAACCGTAATATAAAATGATCTAATCGGGTCTCTGTTTGCCCTAGCCTAGAAGTTTAAGAGTGCATTTTATTCGCCATTTCATGCGCTTTGAGATGCCGCTTAGCCGAATACGCTATCTGAATTAGGAGCGACGTAAATTGAACAAATGTGATACAAATTCCCTGAAATCTGATATTAAACAAAATATAAAATGATCTAATCGGGTCTCTGATTGCCCTATCATAGAAGTTTAGTAGTGCACATTACTCGCCATTCCACGCGCTTTAAGATGCCGCCTAGCACAGTACGCTATCTGAAATAGGAGCGACGTTAATTGAACAGATGTGATAAAATTTAGCTGACACCTTAAATTAACCATAATATGAAATGATCTAATCGGGTCTCTGTTTGCCCAACCCTAGAAGTTTAATAGTGCATTTTACTCGCCATTTCGTGCGCCTTCAGATGCCTCTTAGCCGAATACGCTATCTGAAATAGGAGCGACGTAAATTGAACAAATGTGATAGAATTTCGCTGAATTCTTAAATTAACCATAATATAAAATGATCTAATCGGGTCTCTGTTTGCCCTACCCTAGAAGTTTAATAGTGCATTTCACTTGTCATTTCATGCTCTTTGAGATGCCGCTAAGCACAATAAGCTACCTGTAATAGGAGCGACGTAAATTGAACAAATGTGATAGAATTTCGCTGAATTCTTAAATTAACCATATATATAAAATGATCTAATCGGGTCTCTGTTTGCCCTACCCTAGAAGTTTAATAGTGCATTTTACTCGCCATTCCACGCGCTTTAAGATGCCGCCTAGCCCAGTACGCTATCTGAAATAGGAGCGACGTAAGTTTAACAAATGTGATTGAATTACGCTGAATTCTTATATTATCCGTAATATAAAATGATCTAATCTGTTCTCTGTTTGCCTTATCCTAGAAGTTTAATAGTACATCTTACTCGCTATTTCATGCGCTTTGAGATGCCGCTTAGCCCAATACGCTATCTGAAATAGGAGCGACGTAATTTGAACAAATGTGATAGAATTTCGCTGAATCTTAAATTAACCATAATATAAAATGATCTAATCGGGTCACTGTTTGCCTTACCCTAGAAGTTTAATAGTGCATTTTAATCGCCATTTCATGCGCTTTGAGATGCCGCTTAGCCCAATACCCTATCTGAAATAGGAGCGACGTAAATTGAACAAGTGTGATAGAATTTCGCTGAATTCTTAAATTAACCATAATATAAAATGATCTAAACGGGTCTCTGATCGCCCTAGCCTAGAAGTTTAATAGTGCATTTTACTCGCCCTTCCACGCGCTTTACAATGCCGCCTAGCCCAGTACGCTATTTGAAATAGGAGCGACGTAAGTTTAACAAATGTGATAGAATTACGCTGAATTCTTATATTATCCGTAATATAAAATGATCTAATCTGTTCTCTGTTTGCCTTATCCTAGAAGTTTAATAGTACATCTTACTCGCTATTTCATGCGCTTTGAGATGCCGCTTAGCCCAATACGCTATCTGAAATAGGAGCGACGTAATTTGAACAAATGTGATAGAATTTCGCTGAATTCTTAAATTAACCATAATATAAAATGATCTAATCGGGTCACTGTTTGCCTTACCCTAGAAGTTTAATAGTGCATTTTAATCGCCATTTCATGCGCTTTGAGATGCCGCTTAGCCCAATACCCTATCTGAAATAGGAGCGACGTAAATTGAACAAGTGTGATAGAATTTCGTAGAATTCTTAAATTAACCATAATATACAATGATATAAACGGGTCTCTGATCGCCCTAGCCTAGAAGTTTAATAGTGCATTTTACTCGCCCTTCCACGCGCTTTACAATGCCGCCTAGCCCAGTACGCTATTTGAAATAGGAGCGACGTAAGTTTAACAAATGTGATAGAATTACGCTGAATTCTTATATTATCCGTAATATAAAATGATCTAATCTGTTCTCTGTTTGCCTTATCCTAGAAGTTTAATAGTACATCTTACTCGCCATTTCATGCGCTTTGAGATGCCGCTTAGCCCAATACGCTATCTGAAATAGGAGCGACGTAATTTGAACAAATGTGATAGAATTACGCTTAATTCTTATATTAACCGTAATATAAAATGATCTAATCGGGTCTCTCTTTGCATTACCCTAGGAGTTTAATACTGCATTTTACTCGCCACAGGAAGTTTAATAGTGCATTTTACTAGCCATTTCATGCGCTTTGAGATGCCGCTCAGCCCAATACGCTATCTGAAATAGGAGCGACGTAAATTTAACAAATGTGATAGGATTTCGCTGAATTCTTATATTAACCAAAATATAAAATGATCTAATCGGGTCTCTGATTGCCCTATCATAGAAGGCTAATAGTGCATTTTACTCGCTATTCCACGCGCTTTAAGATGCCGGCTAGCCCAGTAGGCTATCTGAAATAGGAGTGACGTAAATTGAACAAATGTGATAGAATTACGCTTAATTCTTATATTAACCGTAATATAAAATGATCTAATCGGGTCTCTCTTTCCCTTACCCCAGAAGTTTAATAGTGCATTTCACTGGTCATTTCATGCGCTTTGAGATGCCGCCTAGCACAGTACGCTATCTGAAATAGGAGCGACGTAAGTTAAACAAATGTGATAGAATTACGCTGAATTCTTATATTAACCGTAATATAAAATGATCTAATCGGGTCCCTGTTTGCCTTACCCTATAAGTTTAATAGCGCATTTTACTCGCCATTTCATGCGCTTTGAGATGCCGCTTAGCCCAATACGCTATCTGAAATAGGAGCGACGTAAATTGAACAAGTGTGATAGAATTTCGTTGAATTCTTAAATTAACCGTAATATAAAATGATCTAATCGGGTCTCTGTTCGCCCTACCCAAGAAGTTTAATAGTGCATTTCACTCCTCATTTCATGCGCTTTGAGATGCCGCTTAGCCCAATAAGGTATCTGAAATAGGAGCGACGTTAATTGAACAAATGTGATAGAATTTCGCTGAATTCTTATATTAACCAAAATATAAAATGATCTAATCGGGTCTCTTATTGCCCTATCCTAGAAGCTTAATAGTGCATTTTAAACGCCTTCCCACGCGCTTTGAGATGCCGCCTAGCCCAGTACGCTATCTGAAATAGGAACGACGTAAATTGAACAAATGTGATAGAATTTTGCTGAATGATTAAATTAACCATAATATAAAATGATCTAATCGGGTCTCTGATTGCCCTATCATAGAAGTTTAATAGTGCATTTTACTCGCCATTCCGCGCGCTTTAAGATGCCGCCTAGCCCAGTATGCTATCTGAAATAGGAGCGACGTAAATTGAACAAATGTGATAGAATTTTGCTGAATTCTTAAATTAACCATAATATAAAATGATCTATTCGGGTCTCTGTTTGCCCTACCCTAGAAGTTTAATAGTGAATTCTACTCGCCACTGCTTGCGTTTTGAGATGCCGCTTAGCCCAATACGCTATCTGAAATATGAGCGACGTAACTTGAACAAATGTGATAGAATTTCGCTGAATTCTCATATTAACATTAATGTAAAATGATCTAATCGGGTCACTGTTTGCCTTACCCTAGAAGTTTAATAGTGCATTTTAATCGCCATTTCATGCGCTTTGAGATGCCGCTTAGCCCAATACCCTATCTGAAATAGGAGCGACGTAAATTGAACAAGTGTGATAGAATTTCGTAGAATTCTTAAATTAACCATAATATACAATGATATAAACGGGTCTCTGATCGCCCTAGCCTAGAAGTTTAATAGTGCATTTTACTCGCCCTTCCACGCGCTTTACAATGCCGCCTAGCCCAGTACGCTATTTGAAATAGGAGCGACGTAAGTTTAACAAATGTGATAGAATTACGCTGAATTCTTATATTATCCGTAATATAAAATGATCTAATCTGTTCTCTGTTTGCCTTATCCTAGAAGTTTAATAGTACATCTTACTCGCCATTTCATGCGCTTTGAGATGCCGCTTAGCCCAATACGCTATCTGAAATAGGAGCGACGTAATTTGAACAAATGTGATAGAATTACGCTTAATTCTTATATTAACCGTAATATAAAATGATCTAATCGGGTCTCTCTTTGCATTACCCTAGGAGTTTATACTGCATTTTACTCGCCACAGGAAGTTTAATAGTGCATTTTACTAGCCATTTCATGCGCTTTGAGATGCCGCGTAGCCCAATACGCTATCTGAAATAGGAGCGACGTAAATTGAACAAATGAGATAGGATTTCGCTGAATTCTTATATTAACCAAAATATAAATGATCTAATCGGGTCTCTGATTGCCCTATCATAGAAGGCTAATAGTGCATTTTACTCGCTATTCCACGCGCTTTAAGATGCCGGCTAGCCCAGTAGGCTATCTGAAATAGGAGTGACGTAAATTGAACAAATGTGATAGAATTGCGCTTAATTCTTATATTAACCGTAATATAAAATGATCTAATCGGGTCTCTCTTTCCCTTACCCCAGAAGTTTAATAGTGCATTTCACTGGTCATTCATGCGCTTTGAGATGCCGCCTAGCACAGTACGCTATCTGAAATAGGAGCGACGTAAGTTAAACAAATGTGATAGAATTACGCTGAATTCTTATATTAACCGTAATATAAAATGATCTAATCGGGTCCCTGTTTGCCTTACCCTATAAGTTTAATAGCGCATTTTACTCGCCATTTCATGCGCTTTGAGATGCCGCTTAGCCCAATACGCTATCTGAAATAGGAGCGACGTAAATTGAACAAGTGTGATAGAATTTCGTTGAATTCTTAAATTAACCGTAATATAAAATGATCTAATCGGGTCTCTGTTCGCCCTACCCAAGAAGTTTAATAGTGCATTTCACTCCTCATTTCATGGGCTTTGAGATGCCGCTTAGCCCAATAAGGTATCTGAAATAGGAGCGACGTTAATTGAACAAATGTGATAGAATTTCGCTGAATTCTTATATTAACCAAAATATAAAATGATCTAATCGGGTCTCTTATTGCCCTATCCTAGAAGCTTAATAGTGCATTTTAAACGCCTTCCCACGCGCTTTGAGATGCCGCCTAGCCCAGTACGCTATCTGAAATAGGAACGACGTAAATTGAACAAATGTGATAGAATTTTGCTGAATGATTAAATTAACCATAATATAAAATGATCTAATCGGGTCTCTGATTGCCCTATCATAGAAGTTTAATAGTGCATTTTACTCGCCATTCCGCGCGCTTTAAGATGCCGCCTAGCCCAGTATGCTATCTGAAATAGGAGCGACGTAAATTGAACAAATGTGATAGAATTTTGCTGAATTCTTAAATTAACCATAATATAAAATGATCTATTCGGGTCTCTGTTTGCCCTACCCTAGAAGTTTAATAGTGAATTCTACTCGCCGCTGCTTGCGTTTTGAGATGCCGCTTAGCCCAATACGCTATCTGAAATATGAGCGACGTAACTTGAACAAATGTGATAGAATTTCGCTGAATTCTCATATTAACATTAATGTAAAATGATCTAATCGGGTCACTGTTTGCCTTACCCTAGAAGTTTAATAGTGCATTTTAATCGCCATTTCATGCGCTTTGAGATGCCGCTTAGCCCAATACCCTATCTGAAATAGGAGCGACGTAAATTGAACAAGTGTGATAGAATTTCGTAGAATTCTTAAATTAACCATAATATACAATGATATAAACGGGTCTCTGATCGCCCTAGCCTAGAAGTTTAATAGTGCATTTTACTCGCCCTTCCACGCGCTTTACAATGCCGCCTAGCCCAGTACGCTATTTGAAATAGGAGCGACGTAAGTTTAACAAATGTGATAGAATTACGCTGAATTCTTATATTATCCGTAATATAAAATGATCTAATCTGTTCTCTGTTTGCCTTATCCTAGAAGTTTAATAGTACATCTTACTCGCCATTTCATGCGCTTTGAGATGCCGCTTAGCCCAATACGCTATCTGAAATAGGAGCGACGTAATTTGAACAAATGTGATAGAATTACGCTTAATTCTTATATTAACCGTAATATAAAATGATCTAATCGGGTCTCTCTTTGCATTACCCTAGGAGTTTAATACTGCATTTTACTCGCCACAGGAAGTTTAATAGTGCATTTTACTAGCCATTTCATGCGCTTTGAGATGCCGCTCAGCCCAATACGCTATCTGAAATAGGAGCGACGTAAATTTAACAAATGTGATAGAATTTCGTAGAATTCTTAAATTAACCATAATATACAATGATCTAAACGGGTCTCTGTTCGCCCTAGCCTAGAAGTTTAATAGTGCATTTTACTCGCCCTTTCACGCGCTTTAAGATGCCGCCTAGCCCAGTACGCTATCTGAAATAGGAGCGACGTAAGTATAACAAATGTGATAGAATTACGCTGAATTCTTATATTAACCGTAATATAAAATGATCTAATCGTGTCCCTGTTTGCCTTACCCTATAAGTTTAATAGTGCATTTTACTCGCCATTCCACGCGCTTTAAGCTGCCGCCTAGCTGAGTGCGCTATCTGAAATAGGAACGACGTAAATTGAACAAATGTGATAGAATTTTGCTGAATTCTTAAATTAACCATAATATAAAATGATCTAATCGGGTCTCTGTTTGCCCTACCCTAGTAGTTTAATAGTGGATTTTGTTCGCCATTTCATGCGCTTTGAGATGCCGCTTAGCCCAATACGCTATCTGAAATAGGAGCGACGTAAATTGAACAAATGTGATAGAATTTCCCTGAATTCTTATATTAACCCAAATATAAAATGATCTAATCGGGTCTCTGATTGCCCTATCATCGAAGTTTAATAGTGCATTTCACTTGCCATTCCACGCGCTTTAAGATGCCGCCTAGCCCAGTATGCTATCTGAAATAGGAGCGACGTAAATTGAACAAATGTGATAGAATTTTGCTGAATTCTTAAATTAACCATAATATAAAATGATCTATTCGGGTCTCTGTTTGCCCTACCCTAGAAGTTTAATAGTGAATTCTACTCGCCACTGCTTGCGTTTTGAGATGCCGCTTAGCCCAATACGCTATCTGAAATATGAGCGACGTAACTTGAACAAATGTGATAGAATTTCGCTGAATTCTCATATTAACATTAATGTAAAATGATCTAATCGGGTCTCTGTTTGCCACACCCCTAGAAGTTTAATCGTGGATTTTGCTCGCCATTTCATGCGCTTTGAGATGCCGCTTAGCCCAATACGCTATCTGAAATAGGAGCGATGTAAATTGAACAAATGTGATAGAATTTCCCTGAATTCTTATATTAACCTTAATGTAAAATGATCTAATCGGGTTTCCGTTCGCCCTACCCTAGGAGTTTAATAGTGCATTTCACTCGTCATTTCATGCGCTTTGAGATGCCGCTTAGCCCTATAAGCTAGCTGAAATAGGAGCGACGTAAATTGAATAAATGTGATAGAATTTCGCTGAATTCTTATATTAACCAAAATATAAAATGATCTAATCGGGTCTCGGATTGTCCTATCATGGAAGTTCAATAGTGCATTTTACTCGCCATTCCAGGCGCTTTAAGATGCCGCCTAGCCCAGTACGCTATCTGAAATTCGAGCGACGTAAATTGAACAAACGTGATAGGATTTCGCTGAATTCTTATATTAACCAAAATATAAAATGATCTAATCGGGTCTCTGATTGCCCTATCATAGAAGGCTAATAGTGCATTTTACTCGCTATTCCACGCGCTTTAAGATGCCGGCTAGCCCAGTAGGCTGTCTGAAATAGGAGTGACGTAAATTGAACAAATGTGATAGAATTTCCCTGAATTCTTATATTAACCTTAATGTAAAATGATCTAATCGGGTCTCTATTTGCCCTAGCCTAGAAGTTTAATAGTGCATTTTATTCGACATTGCATGCGCTTTGAGATACCGCTTAGCCCAATACGCTATCTGAAATAGGAGCGACGTAAATTGAACAACTGTGATAGAATTTCCCTGAAATATTATATTAAACAAAATATAAAATGATCTAATCGGGTCTCTGATTGCCCTACCATAGGAGTTTAATAGTGCATTTTACTCGCCATTCCACGCGCTTTAAGATGCCGCGTAGCCCAATACGCTATCTGAAATAGGAGCGACGTAAATTTAACAAATGTGATAGAATTTCGCTGAATTCTTATATTAACCTTAATGTAAAATGATCTAATCGGGTCTCTGATTGCCCTATCATAGAAGGCTAATAGTGTATTTTACTGGCCATTCCACGCGCTTTAAGATGCCGGCTAGCCCAGTAGGCTGTCTGAAATAGGAGTGACGTAAATTGAACAAATGTGATAGAATTTCCCTGAATTCTTATATTAACCTTAATGTAAAATGATCTAATCGGGTCTCTATTTGCCCTAGCCTAGAAGTTTAATAGTGCATTTTATTCGACATTGCATGCGCTTTGAGATACCGCTTAGCCCAATACGCTATCTGAAATAGGAGCGACGTAAATTGAACAACTGTGATAGAATTTCCCTGAAATATTATATTAAACAAAATATAAAATGATCCAATCGGGTCTCTGATTGCCCTACCATAGGAGTTTAATAGTGCATTTTACTCGCTATTCCACGCGCTTTAAGATGCCGCGTAGCCCAATACGCTATCTGAAATAGGAGCGACGTAAATTTAACAAATGTGATAGAATTTCGCTGAATTCTTATATTAACCTTAATGTAAAATGATCTAATCGGGTCTCTGTTTGCCCTAGCCTAGAAGTTTAATAGTGCATTTTATTCGACATTGCATGCGCTTTGAGATGCCGCTAAGCCCAATACGCTACCTGAAATAGGAGCGACGTAAATTGAACAAATGTGATAGAATTTCCCTGAAATCTTATATTAAACAAAATATAAAATGATCTAATCGGGTCTCTGATTGCCCTACCATAGGAGTTTAATAGTGCATTTTACTAGCCATTCCACGCGCTTTAAGATGCCGCTTAGTCCAGTACGCTATCCGAAATAGGAGCGACGTAAATTGAACAAATGTGATAGAATTACGCTTAATTCTTATATTAACCTTAATGTTAAATGATCTAATCGGGTCTCTGATTGCCCTATCATAGAAGGCTAATAGTGTATTTTACTGGCCATTCCACGCGCTTTAAGATGCCGCCTCGCCCAGTACGCTATCTGAAATAGGAGCGACGTAAATTGAACAAATGTGATAGAATTTTGCTGAATTCTTAAATTAACCATAATATAAAATGATCTAATCGGGTCTCTGTTTGTACTACCCTCGAAGTTTAATAGTGCATTTCACTCATCATTTCATGCGCTTTGAGATGCCACTTAGCCCAATAAGCTATCTGAAATAGGAGCGACGTAAATTGATCAAATGTGATAGAATTTGGCTGAATCCTTATATTAACCAAAATATAAAATGATCTAATCCGGTCTCTTATTGCCCTATCATAGAAGTTTCATAGTGCATTTTACTCGCCATTCCACGCGCTTTAAGATGCCGCCTAGCCCAGTACGCTATCTGAAATAGGAACGACGTAAATTGAACAAATGTGATAGAGTTTCGCTGAATTCTTATATTAACCGTAATATAAAATGATCTAATCGGGTCTCTGTTTGCTTTACCCTAGAAGTTTAATAGTGCATTTTACTCGTCATTTCATGCGCTTTGAGATTCCGCTTAGCCCAATACGCTATCTGAAATAGGAGCGACGTAAATTGAACAAATGTGATAGAATTTCCCTGAATTCTTATATTAACCTTAATGTAAAATGATCTAATCGGGTCTCTGTTCGCCCTACCATAGAAGTCTAATAGTGCATTTCACTCATCATTTCATGCGCTTTGAGATGCCGCTTAGCCCATTACGCTATCTGAAATAGGAGCGACGTAAATTGAACAAATGTGATACAATTTCGCTGAATTCTTATATTAACCAAAATATAAAATGATCTAATCAGGTCTCTGATTGCCCTATCATAGAAGTTTAATAGTGCATTTTACTCGCCATTCCACGCGCTTTAAGATGCCGCCTAGCCCAGTACGCCATCTGAAATAGGAGCGATGTAAATTGAACAAATGTGATATAATTTCGCTGAAATCTTTTATTAACCGTAATGTAAAATGATTTAATCAGCTCTCTGTTCGCCCTAGCCTCGAAGTTTAATAGTGCATTTTATTCGACATTTCATGCGCTTTGAGATTCCGCTTAGGGCAATACGCTATCTGAAATAGGAGCGACGTAAATTGAACAAATGTGATAGAATTTCGCTGAATTCTTATATTAACCAAAATATAAAATGACCTAATCGGGTCTCTGTTTGCCCTACCCTAGAAGTTTATTAGTGCATTTAACTCCCCATTTCATGCGCTTCGAGATGCCGCTTAGCCCAATACGCTATCTGAAATAGGTGCGACGTAAATTGAACAAATGTGATAGAATTTCGCCGAATTCTTATATTACCCAAAATATAAAATGATCTAATCGGGTCTCTGTTCGCCTTACCCTAGAAGTTTAATAGTGCATTTCACTCGCCATTCCACGCGCTTTAAGATGCCGCTTAGCCCAATACGCTATCTGAAATAGGAGCGACGTAAATTGAACAAAAGTGATAGAATTTTGCTGAATTCTTAAATTAACCATAATATAAAATGATCTAATCGGGTCTCTGTTTGCCCTACCCTAGAAGTTTAATAGTGCATTTTACTCGCCATTTCATGCGCTTTGAGATGCCGCTTAGCCCAATACGCTATCTGAAATAGGAGCGACGTAAATTGAACAAATGTGATAGAGTTACGCTGCATTCTTTTATTAACAATAATGTAAAATGATCTAATCGGATCTCTGTTCGCCCTAGCATAGAACTTTAATAGTGCATTTTATTCGCCATTTCATACGCTTTGAGATGCCGCCTTGCCCAATACGCTATCTGAAATAGGAGCGACGTAAATTGAACAAATGTGATAGAATTTCCCTGAAATCTTATATTAAACAAAATATAAAATGATCTAATCGGGTCTCTGATTGCCCTATCATAGAAGTTTAGCTGTGCATTTTACTCGCCATTCCACGCGCTTTAAGATGCCGCCTAGCCCAGCACGCTATCTAAATTAGGAGCGACGTAAGTTGAACAAATGTGATAGAATTTCGCTCAATTCTTAAATTAACCATAATATAAAATGATCTAATCGGGTCTCTGCTTGCCCTACCCTAGAAGTTTAATAGCGCATTTTAGTCGCCATTTCATGCGCTTGGAGATGCCGCTTCGCCCAATACGCTATCTGAAATGGGAGCGACGTAAATTGAACAAATGTGATAGAATTTCCCTGAAATCTTATATTAAACAAAATATAAAATGATCTAATCGGGTCTCTGATTGCCCTATCACAGAAGATTAGTAGTGCATTTTACTCGCCATTCCACGCGCTTTAAGATGCCGCCTAGCCCTGTACGCTATCTGAAATATGAGCGACGTAACTTGAACAAATGTGATAGAATTACGCTGCATTTTTATATTAACCGTAATATAAAATGATCTAATCGGGTCTCTGTTTGGCTTACCCTAGAAGTTTAATAGTGCATTATACTCGCCATCTCGTGCGCTTCGAGATGCCGCTTAGCCCAATACGCTATCTGAAATAGGAGCGACATAAATTGAACAAATGTGATAGAATTTCGCTGAATTCTTAAATTAACCATAATAACAAATGATCTAATCGGGTCTCTGTTTGCCCTACCCTAGAAGTTTAACAGTACATTTTACTCGCCATTTCATGCGCTTTGAGATGCCGCATAGCCCAATACGCTATCTGAAATAGGAGCGACGTAAATTGAACAAATGTGATAGAATTTCTGTGAATTCTTATATTAACCTCAATGTAAAATGATCTAATCGGGTCTCTGTTTGCCCTACCATAGAAGTCTTATAGTGCATTTCACTCGCCATTTCATGCTCTTTGAGATGCCGCTTAGCCCAATACGCTATCTGAAATAGGAGCGACGTAAATTGAACGAATGTGGTAGAATTTCGCTGAATTCTTATATTAACCGTAATATAAAATGATCTAATCGGGTCTCTGTTTGCCCTACCCTAGAACTTTAATAGTGCATTTTACTCGTCATTTCATACGCTTTGAGATGCCGCTTAGCCTAATACGCTATCTGAAATAGGAGCGATATAAGTTGAACAAATGTGATAGAATTTCGCTGAATTCTTTTATTAACAATAATGTAAAATGATCTAATCGGATCTCTGTTCGCCCTAGCATAGAACTTTAATAGTGCATTTTATTCGCCATTTCATACGCTTTGAGATGCCGCCTTGCCCAATACGCTATCTGAAATAGGAGCGACGTAAATTGAACAAATGTGATAGAATTTCGCTGAATTATTTTATTAACCAGAATGTAAAATGATCTATTCTGGTCTCTGTTCGCCCTAGCCTAGAAGTTTATTAGTGCATTTTACTCGCCATTCCGCGCGCTTTAGGATGCCGCATAGCCCAGTTCGCTATCTGAAATATGAGCGACGTAAATTGAACAAATGTGATAGAATTTCGCTGAATTCTTATATTAACCAAAATATAAAATGATCTAATCGGGTCTCTGTTTGCCTTATCCTAGAAGTTTAATAGTGCATTTCACTCGTCATTTCATGCGCTTTGAGGTGCCGCTAAGCACAATAAGCTATCTGGAATAGCAGCGACGTAAATTGAACAAATGTGATAGAATTACGCCGAATTCTTATATTAACCGTAATATAAAATGATCTAATCGGGTCTCTGTTTGCCTTATCCTAGCAGTTTAATAGTGCATTTTACTCGCCATTCCACGCGCTTTAAGATGCCGCCTAGCCCAGTACGCTTCCTGAAATAGGAGCGACGTAAGTTGAACAAATGTGATAGAATTTTGCTGAATTCTTAAATTAACCACAATATAAAATGATCTAATCGGGTCTCTGATTGCCCCATCATAGAAGTTTAATAGCGCATTTTACTCGCCATTCCACGCGCTTTAAGATGCCGCCTAGCCCAGTACGCTATCTGAAATCGGAGCGACGTAAATTGAACAAGTGTGATAGAATTTTTCTGAATTCTGAAATTAACCATAATATAAAATGATCTAATCGGGTCTCTGTTCGCCCTACCATAGAAGTATAATAGTGCATTTCACTCGCCATTCCACGCGCTTTAAGATGCCGCCGAGCCCAGTACGCTATCTGAAATAGGAGCGACGTAAATTGAACAAATGTGATAGAATTTTGCTGAATTCTTAAATTAACCATAATATAAAATGATCTAATCGGGTCTCTGATTGCCCTATCATAGAAGTTTACCAGTGCATTTTACTCGCCATTCCACGCGCTTTAAGATGCCGCCTAGCCCAGTACGCTATCTGAAATAGGAGCGACGTAAATTGAACAAGTGTGATAGAATTTTTCTGAATTCTTAAATTAACCATAATATAAAATGATCTAATAGGGTATCTGTTCGCCCTACCATAGACGTTTAATAGTGCATTTTACTCGCCATTTCATTCGCTTTGAAATGCCGCTTAGCCCAATACGCTATCTGAAATAGGAGCGACGTAAATTGAACAAATGTGATAGAATTTTGCTGAATTCTTAAATTAACCATAATATAAAATGATCTAATCGGATCTCTGTTTGCCCAACCCTAGAAGTTTAATAGTGCATTTTACTCGCCATTTCATCCGCCATCAGATGCCGCTTAGCCCAATACGCTATCTGAAATAGGAGCGACGTAAATTGAACAAATGTGATAGAATTTCGCTGAACTCTTAAATTAACCATAATATAAAATGATCTAATCGGGTCTCCGATTGCCCTATCATAGAAGTTTAGTACTGCATTTTACTCGCCATTCCACGCGCTTTACGTTGCCGCCTAGTCCAGTACGCTATCTCAAGCAGGAGCGGCGTAAGTTGAACAAATGTGATAGAATTACGCTGAATTCTTATATTAACCGTAATATAAAATGATCTAATCGGGTATCTGTTTGCCCTACCCTAGTAGTTTAATTGTGCATTTTACTCGCCATTTCATGCGCTTTGAGATGCCGCTTATCCCAATACGCTATCTGAAATAGGAGCGACGTAAATTGAACAAATGTGATAGAATTACGCTGAATTCTTATATTAACCATAATATAAAATGATCTAATCGGGTATCTGTTTGCCCTACCCTAGTAGTTTAATTGTGCATTTTACTCGCCATTTCATGCGCTTTGAGATGCCGCTTAGCCCAATACGCTATCTGAAATAGGAGCGACGTAAATTGAACAAGTGTGATAGAATTTCTCTGAATTCTTAAATTAACCATAATATAAAATGATCTAATCGGGTCTCTGTTTGCCCTACCCTAGTAGTTTAATAGTGCATTTTACTCGCCATTTCATGCGCTTTGAGATGCCGCTTAGCCCAATACGCTATCTGAAATAAGAGCGACGAAAGTTGAACAAATGTGATAGAATTTCGCTGAATTATTTTATTAACCAGAATGTAAAATGATCTAATCTGGTCTCTGTTCGCCCTGGCCTAGAAGTTTAATAGTGGATTTTACTCGGCATTCCACGCGCTATAAGATGCCGCCTAGCCCAGTACGCTATCTGAAATAGGAGCGACCTAAATTGAACGAATGTGATAGAATTTTGCTGAATTCTTAAATTAACCATAATATAAAATGATCTAATCGGGTCTCTGCTTGCCCTACCCTAGAAGTTTAATAGTGCATTTTAGTCGCGATTTCATGCGCTTTGAGATGCCGCTTCGCCCAATACGCTATCTGAAATGGGAGCGACGTAAATTGAACAAATGTGATAGAATTTCCCTGAAATCTTATATTAAACAAAATATAAAATGATCTAATCGGGTCTCTGATTGCCCTATCATAGAAGATTAGTAGTGCATCTTGCTCGCCATTCCACGCGCTTTAAGATGCCGCCTAGCCCAGTACGCTATCTGAAATATGAGCGACGTAACTTGAACAAATGTGATAGAATTACGCTGCATTCTTATATTAACCGTTATATAAAATGATCTAATCGGGTCTCTGTTTGCCCTACCCTAGAAGTTTAATAGTGCATTTTACTCGCCATTTCATGCGCTTTGAGATGCCGCTTAGCCCAATACGCTATCTGAAATAGGAGCGACATAAATTGAACAAATGTGATAGAATTTCGCTGAATTCTTAAATTAACCATAATAACAAATGATCTAATCGGGTCTCTGTTTGCCCTACCCTAGAAGTTTAACAGTGCATTTTACTCGCCATTTCATGCGCTTTGAGATGCCGCATAGCCCAATACGCTATCTGAAATAGGAGCGACGTACATTGAACAAATGTGTAAGAATTTCTGTGAATTCTTATATTAACCTCAATGTAAAATGATCTAATCGGGTCTCTGATTGCCCTAGCATAGAAGTTTAATAGTGCATTTTACTCGCCATTCCTCGCGCTTTAAGATGCCGCATAGCCCACTTCGCTATCTGAAATGTGATCGACGTAAATTGAACAAATGTGATAGAATTTCGCTGAATTATTTTATTAACCAGAATGTAAAATGATCTAATCTGGTCTCTGTTCGCCCTAGCCTAGAAGTTTAATAGTGGATTTTACTCGGCATTCCACGCGCTTTAAGATGCCGCCTAGCCCAGTACGCTATCTGAAATAGGAGCGACCTAAATTGAACGAATGTGATAGAATTTTGCTGAATTCTTAAATTAACCATAATATAAAATGATCTAATCGGGTCTCTGCTTGCCCTACCCTAGAAGTTTAATAGTGCATTTTAGTCGCCATTTCATGCGCTTTGAGATGCCGCTTCGTCCAATACGCTATCTGAAATGGGAGCGACGTAAATTGAACAAATGTGATATAATTCCCCTGAAATCTTATATTAAACAAAATATAAAATGATCTAATCGGGTCTCTGATTGCCCTATCATAGAAGTTTAATAGTGCATTTTACTCGCCATTCCACGCGCTTTAAGATGCCGCCTAGCCCAGTACGCTATCTGAAATATGAGAGACGTAAATTGAACAAATGTGATAGAATTACGCTGCATTCTTATATTAACCGTAATATAAAATGATCTAATCGGGTCTCCGATTGCCCTATCATAGAAGTTTAGTACTGCATTTTACTCGCCATTCCACGCGCTTTACGTTGCCGCCTAGTCCGGTACGCTATCTCACGCAGGAGCGGCGTAAGTTGAACAAATGTGATAGAATTACGCTGAATTCTTATATTAACCGTAATATAAAATGATCTAATCGGGTATCTGTTTGCCCTACCCTAGTAGTTTAATTGTGCATTTTACTCGCCATTTCATGCGCTTTGAGATGCCGCTTATCCCAATACGCTATCTGAAATAGGAGCGACGTAACTTGAACAAATGTGATAGAATTACGCTGCATTCTTATATTAACCGTTATATAAAATGATCTAATCGGGTCTCTGTTTGCCTTACCCTAGAAGTTTAATAGTGCATTATACTCGCCATTTCATGCGCTTCGAGATGCCGCTTAGCCCAATACGCTATCTGAAATAGGAGCGACATAAATTGAACAAATGTGATAGAATTTCGCTGAATTCTTAAATTAACCATAATAACAAATGATCTAATCGGGTCTCTGTTTGCCCTACCCTAGAAGTTTAACAGTGCATTTTACTCGCCATTTCATGCGCTTTGAGATGCCGCATAGCCCAATACGCTATCTGAAATAGGAGCGACGTACATTGAACAAATGTGTAAGAATTTCTGTGAATTCTTATATTAACCTCAATGTAAAATGATCTAATCGGGTCTCTGATTGCCCTAGCATAGAAGTTTAATAGTGCATTTTACTCGCCATTCCGCGCGCTTTAAGATGCCGCATAGCCCAGTTCACTATCTGAAATATGAGCGACGTAAATTGAACAAATGTGATAGAATTTCGCTGAATTATTTTATTAACCAGAATGTAAAATGATCTAATCTGGTCTCTGTTCGCCCTAGCCTAGAAGTTTAATAGTGGATTTTACTCGGCATTCCACGCGCTTTAAGATGCCGCCTAGCCCAGTACGCTATCTGAAATAGGAGCGACCTAAATTGAACGAATGTGATAGAATTTTGCTGAATTCTTAAATTAACCATAATATAAAATGATCTAATCGGGTCTCTGCTTGCCCTACCCTAGAAGTTTAATAGTGCATTTTAGTCGCCATTTCATGCGCTTTGAGATGCCGCTTCGTCCAATACGCTATCTGAAATGGGAGCGACGTAAATTGAACAAATGTGATAGAATTCCCCTGAAATCTTATATTAAACAAAATATAAAATGATCTAATCGGGTCTCTGATTGCCCTATCATAGAAGATTAGTAGTGCATTTTACTCGCCATTCCACGCGCTTTAAGATGCCGCTTCGTCCAATACGCTATCTGAAATGGGAGCGACGTAAATTGAACAAATGTGATAGAATTCCCCTGAAATCTTATATTAAACAAAATATAAAATGATCTAATCGGGTCTCTGATTGCCCTATCATAGAAGATTAGTAGTGCATTTTACTCGCCATTCCACGCGCTTTAAGATGCCGCCTAGCCCAGTACGCTATCTGAAATATGAGAGACGTAACTTGAACAAATGTGATAGAATTACGCTGCATTCTTATATTAACCGTAATATAAAATGATCTAATCGGGTCTCCGATTGCCCTATC
This sequence comes from Macropis europaea, assembly GCA_916610135.2. Taxonomy (NCBI): domain Eukaryota; kingdom Metazoa; phylum Arthropoda; class Insecta; order Hymenoptera; family Melittidae; genus Macropis; species Macropis europaea. Next base: position 123,862 of record CAKAJE020002031.1, read on the forward strand.
ATAGAAGTTTAATAGTGCATTTTACTCGCCAGTTCATGCGCTTTGAGTTGCCGCTTATCCCAATACGCTATCTGAAATAGGAGCGACGTAACTTGAACAAATGTGATAGAATTACGCTGCATTCTTATATTAACCGTTATATAAAATGATCTAATCGGGTCTCTGTTTGCCTTACCCTAGAAGTTTAATAGTGCATTATACTCGCCATTTCATGCGCTTCGAGATGCCGCTTAGCCCAATACGCTATCTGAAATAGGAGCGACATAAATTGAACAAATGTGATAGAATTTCGCTGAATTCTTAAATTAACCATAATAACAAATGATCTAATCGGGTCTCTGTTTGCCCTACCCTAGAAGTTTAACAGTGCATTTTACTCGCCATTTCATGCGCTTTGAGATGCCGCATAGCCCAATACGCTATCTGAAATAGGAGCGACGTACATTGAACAAATGTGTAAGAATTTCTGTGAATTCTTATATTAACCTCAATGTAAAATGATCTAATCGGGTCTCTGATTGCCCTAGCATAGAAGTTTAATAGTGCATTTTACTCGCCATTCCGCGCGCTTTAAGATGCCGCATAGCCCAGTTCACTATCTGAAATATGAGCGACGTAAATTGAACAAATGTGATAGAATTTCGCTGAATTATTTTATTAACCAGAATGTAAAATGATCTAATCTGGTCTCTGTTCGCCCTAGCCTAGAAGTTTAATAGTGGATTTTACTCGGCATTCCACGCGCTTTAAGATGCCGCCTAGCCCAGTACGCTATCTGAAATAGGAGCGACGTAAATTGAACAAATGTGATAGAATTTTGCTGAATTCTTAAATTAACCATAATATAAAATGATCTAATCGGGTCTATGCTTGCCCTACCCTAGAAGTTTAATAGTGCATTTTAGTCGCCATTTCATGCGCTTTGAGATGCCGCTTCGTCCAATACGCTATCTGAAATGGGAGCGACGTAAATTGAACAAATGTGATAGAATTCCCCTGAAATCTTATATTAAACAAAATATAAAATGATCTAATCGGGTCTCTGATTGCCCTATCATAGAAGATTAGTAGTGCATTTTACTCGCCATTCCACGCGCTTTAAGATGCCGCCTAGCCCAGTACGCTATCTGAAATATGAGAGACGTAAATTGAACAAATGTGATAGAATTACGCTGCATTCTTATATTAACCGTAATATAAAATGATCTAATCGGGTCTCCGATTGCCCTATCATAGAAGTTTAGTACTGCATTTTACTCGCCATTCCACGCGCTTTACGTTGCCGCCTAGTCCGGTACGCTATCTCACGCAGGAGCGGCGTAAGTTGAACAAATGTGATAGAATTACGCTGAATTCTTATATTAACCGTAATATAAAATGATCTAATCGGGTATCTGTTTGCCCTACCCTAGTAGTTTAATTGTGCATTTTACTCGCCAGTTCATGCGCTTTGAGATGCCGCTTATCCCAATAAGCTATCTGAAATAGGAGCGACGTAAGTTGAACAAATGTGATAGAATTTCGCTGAATTCTTTTAAGAACCATAATGTAAAATGATCTAATCGGGTCTCTGATTGCCCTATCATAGAAGTTTAGCAGTGCATTTTACTCACCATTCCACGCGCTTTAAGATGCCGCCTAGCCCAGTACGCTATCTAAATTAGGAGCGACGTAAGTTGAACAAATGTGATAGAATTTCGCTCAATTCTTAAATTAACCATAATATAAAATGATCTAATCGGGTCTCTGTTTGCCCTGCCCTAGAACGTTAATAGTGCATTTTACTCGTCATTTCATGCGCTTTGAGGTGCCGCTTAGCCAAATACGCTATCTGAAATAGGAGCGATATAAGTTGAACAAATGTATCAGAATTTCGCTGAATTCTTTTATTAACCATAATGTAAAATGATCTAATCGGATCACAGATTGCCCTACCCTAGAAGTTTAATAGTGCATTTCACTCGTCATTTCATGCGCTTTGAGATGCCGCTAAGCACAATAAGCTATCTGGAATAGCAGCGACGTAAATTGAACAAATGTGATAGAATTACGCCGAATTCTTATACTTACCGTAATATAAAATGATCTAATCGGGTCTCTGTTTGCCTTATCCTAGAAGTTTAATAGGGCATTTTACTCGCCATTTCATGCGCTTTGAAATGCCGTTTAGCCCAATACGCTATCTGAAATAGGAGCGACGTAAATTGAACAAATGTGATAGAATTACGCTGAATTCTTATATTAACCGTAATATAAAATGATCTAACCGGGTCTCTGTTCGCCCTACCATAGAAGTCTAATAGTGCATTTTACTCGCCATTTCATGCTCTTTGAGATGCCGCCTAGCCCAATACGCTATCTGAACTAGGAGCGACGTAAGTTGAACAAATGTGATAGAATTTCTGTGAATTCTTATATTAACCTCAATGTAAAATGATCTAATCGGGTCTCTGTTTGCCCTACCATAGAAGTCTTATAGTGCATTTCACTCGCCATTTCATGCTCTTTGAGATGCCGCTTAGCCCAATACGCTATCTGAAATAGGAGCGACGTAAATTGAACGAATGTGGTAGAATTTCGCTGACGTCTTATATTAACCGTAATATAAAATGATCTAATCGGGTCTCTGTTTGCCCTACACTAGAAGTTTAATAGTGCATTTTACTCGTCATTTCATACGCTTTGAGGTGCCGCTTAGCCTAATACGCTATCTGAAATAGGAGCGATATAAGTTGAACAAATGTGATAGAATTTCGCAGAATTCTTTTATTAACAATAATGTAAAATGATCTAATCGGATCTATGTTCGCCCTAGCATAGAACTTTAATAGTGCATTTTATTCGCCATTTCATACGCTTTGAGATGCCGCCTTGCCCAATACGCTATCTGAAATAGGAGCGACGTAAATTGAACAAATGTGATAGAATTTCGCTGAATTATTTTATTAACCAGAATGTAAAATGATCTAATCGGGTCTCTGTTCGCCCTAGCCTAGAAGTTTAATAGTGCATTTTACTCGCCATTCCGCGCGCTTTAAGATGCCGCATAGCCCAGTTCGCTATCTGAAATATGAGCGACGTAAATTGAACAAATGTGATAGAATTTCGCTGAATTCTTATATTAACCAAAATATAAAATGATCTAATCGGGTCTCTGTTTGCCTTATCCTAGAAGTTTAATAGTGCATTTCACTCGTCATTTCATGCGCTTTGAGGTGCCGCTAAGCACAATAAGCTATCTGGAATAGCAGCGACGTAAATTGACCAAATGTGATAGAATTACGCCGAATTCTTATATTAACCGTAATATAAAATGATCTAATCGGGTCTCTGTTTGCCTTATCCTAGAAGTTTAATAGTGCATTTTACTCGCCATTCCACGCGCTTTAAGATGCCGCCTAGCCCAGTACGCTTTCTGAAATAGGAGCGACGTAAGTTGAACAAATGTGATAGAATTTTGCTGAATTCTTAAATTAACCACAATATAAAATGATCTAATCGGGTCTCTGATTGCCCTATCATAGAAGTTTAATAGTGCATTTTACTCGCCATTTCATGCGCTTTAAGATGCCGCCTAGCCCAGTACGCTATCTGAAATCGGAGCGACGTAAATTGAACAAGTGTGATAGAATTTTTCTGAATTCTGAAATTAACCATAATATAAAATGATCTAATCGGGTCTCTGTTCGCCCTACCATAGAAGTCTAATAGTGCATTTCACTCGCCATTCCACGCGCTTTAAGATGCCGCCGAGCCCAGTACGCTATCTGAAATAGGAGCGACGTAAATTGAACAAATGTGATAGAATTTTGCTGAATTCTTAAATTAACCATAATATAAAATGATCTAATCGGGTCTCTGATTGCCCTATCATAGAAGTTTACCAGTGCATTTTACTCGCCATTCCACGCGCTTTAAGATGCCGCCTAGCCCAGTACGCTATCTGAAATAGGAGCGACGTAAATTGAACAAGTGTGATAGAATTTTTCTGAATTCTTAAATTAACCATAATATAAAATGATCTAATAGGGTATCTGTTCGCCCTACCATAGACGTTTAATAGTGCATTTTACTCGCCATTTCATTCGCTTTGAAATGCCGCTTAGCCCAATACGCTATCTGAAATAGGAGCGACGTAAATTGAACAAATGTGATAGAATTTTGCTGAATTCTTAAATTAACCATAATATAAAATGATCTAATCGGGTCTCTGTTTGCCCAACCCTAGAAGTTTAATAGTGCATTTTACTCGCCATTTCATCCGCCATCAGATGCCGCTTAGCCCAATACGCTATCTGAAATAGGAGCGACGTCAATTGAACAAATGTGATAGAATTTCGCTGAACTCTTAAATTAACCATAATATAAAATGATCTAACCGGGTCTCCGATTGCCCTATCATAGAAGTTTAGTACTGCATTTTACTCGCCATTCCACGCGCTTTACGTTGCCGCCTAGTCCAGTACGCTATCTGAAGCAGGAGCGGCGTAAGTTGAACAAATGTGATAGAATTACGCTGAATTCTTATATTAACCGTAATATAAAATGATCTAATCGGGTATCTGTTTGCCCTACCCTAGTAGTTTAATTGTGCATTTTACTCGCCATTTCATGCGCTTTGAGATGCCGCTTATCCCAATACGCTATCTGAAATAGGAGCGACGTAAATTGAACAAATGTGATAGAATTACGCTGAATTCTTATATTAACCGTAATATAAAATGATCTAATCGGGTATCTGTTTGCCCTACCCTAGTAGTTTAATTGTGCATTTTACTCGCCATTTCATGCGCTTTGAGATGCCGCTTATCCCAATACGCTATCTGAAATAGGAGCGACGTAAATTGAACAAGTGTGATAGAATTTTTCTGAATTCTTAAATTAACCATAATATAAAATGATCTAATCGGGTCTCTGTTTGCCCTACCCTAGTAGTTTAATAGTGCATTTTACTCGCCATTTCATACGCTTTGAGATGCCGCTTAGCCCAATACGCTATCTGAAGTAAGAGCGACGAAAGTTGAACAAATGTGATAGAATTTCGCTGAATTATTTTATTAACCAGAATGTAAAATGATCTAATCTGGTCTCTGTTCGCCCTGGCCTAGAAGTTTAATAGTGGATTTTACTCGGCATTCCACGCGCTATAAGATGCCGCCTAGCCCAGTACGCTATCTGAAATAGGAGCAACCTAAATTGAACGAATGTGATAGAATTTTGCTGAATTCTTAAATTAACCATAATATAAAATGATCTAATCGGGTCTCTGCTTGCCCTACCCTAGAAGTTTAATAGTGCATTTTAGTCGCGATTTCATGCGCTTTGAGATGCCGCTTCACCCAATACGCTATCTGAAATGGGAGCGACGTAAATTGAACAAATGTGATAGAATTTCCCTGAAATCTTATATTAAACAAAATATAAAATGATCTAATCGGGTCTCTGATTGCCCTATCATAGAAGATTAGTAGTGCATCTTACTCGCCATTCCACGCGCTTTAAGATGCCGCCTAGCCCAGTACGCTATCTGAAATATGAGCGACGTAACTTGAACAAATGTGATAGAATTACGCTGCATTCTTATATTAACCGTTATATAAAATTATATAATCGGGTCTCTGTTTGCCTTACCCTAGAAGTTTAATAGTGCATTATACTCGCCATTTCATGCGCTTCGAGATGCCGCTTAGCCCAATACGCTATCTGAAATAGGAGCGACGTAAATTGAACAAATGTGATAGAATTTCGCTGAATTCTTAAATTAACCATAATATAAAATGATCTAATCGCGTCTCTGATTGCCCTATCATAGAAGTTTAAGAGTGCATTTTACTCGCCATTCCACCGGCTTTAAGATGCCGCCTAGCGCAGTACACTATCTGAAATGGGAGCGAAGTAAATTGACCAAATGTGATAGAATTTCGCTGAATTCTTATATGAACCAAAATATAAAATGATCTAATCGGGTCTCTGATTGCCCTATCACACAAGTTTAATAGTGCATTTTACTCGCCATTTCATGCGCTTTGAGATGCCGCTTAGCCCAATACGCTATCTGAAATAGGAGCGACGTAAATTGAACAAATGTGATAGAATTTCGCTGAATCCTTATATTAACCAAAGTATAAAATGATCTAACCTGGTCTCTGATTGCCCTATCATAGAAGGTTAATAGTGCATTTTACTCGCCATTCCACGCGCTTTAAGATGCCGCCTATCCCAGTACGCTATCTGAAATAGGAGCGACGTAAATTGAACAAATGTGAGAGAATTTCGCTGAATTCTTAAATTAACCATAATATAATATGATCTAATCGGGTCTCTGATTGCCCTATCATAGAAGTTTAATAGTGCATTTTACTCGCCATTCCACGCTCTTTAAGGTGCCGCTTAGCCCAGTACGCTATCTGAAATAGGAGCGACGTAAATAGAACAAATGTGACAGAATTTCGCTGAATTCTTAAATTAACCATAATATAAAATGATCTAATCGGGTCTCTGTATGCCGTACCCTAGAAGTTTGATAGTCCATTTTATTCGCCATTTCTTGCACTCTGAGATGCCGCTTAGTCCAATACGCTATCTGAAATATGAGCGACACGACTTGAACAAATGTGATAGAATTTCCCTGAAATCTTGTATTAAACAAAATATAAAATGATCTTATCGGGTCTCTGATTGCCCTATCATAGAAGTTTAATAGTGCATTATACTCGCCATTCCACGCGCTTGAAGGTGCCGCTTAGCCCAGTACGCTATCTGAAATATGAGCGACGTAAATTGAACAAATGTGATAGAGTTTCGCTGAATTCTTATATTATTCTTAATGTAAAATGATCAAATCGGATCTCTGTTCGCCCTACCCTAGAAGTTTGATAGTGCATTTTACTCGCCATTTCTTGCGCTTTGAGATGCCGCTTAGCCCAATAAGCTATCTGAAATAGGAGCGACGTAAATTCAACAAATGTAATAGAATATCGCTGAATTCTTATATGAACCAAAATATAAAATGATCTAATCGGGTGTCTGATTGCCCTGTCATTGAAGTTTAATAGTGCATTTTACTCGCCATTCCACGCGCTTTAAGATGCCGCCTATCCCAGTACGCTATCTGAAATAGGAGCGACGTAAATTGAACAAATGTGAGAGAATTTCGCTGAATTCTTAAATTAACCATAATATAATATGATCTAATCGGGTCTCTGATTGCCCTATCATAGAAGTTTAATAGTGCATTTTACTCGCCATTCCACGCTCTTTAAGGTGCCGCTTAGCCCAGTACGCTATCTGAAATAGGAGCGACGTAAATAGAACAAATGTGACAGAATTTCGCTGAATTCTTAAATTAACCATAATATAAAATGATCTAATCGGGTCTCTGTATGCCGTACCCTAGAAGTTTGATAGTCCATTTTATTCGCCATTTCTTGCACTCTGAGATGCCGCTTAGTCCAATACGCTATCTGAAATATGAGCGACACGACTTGAACAAATGTGATAGAATTTCCCTGAAATCTTGTATTAAACAAAATATAAAATGATCTTATCGGGTCTCTGATTGCCCTATCATAGAAGTTTAATAGTGCATTATACTCGCCATTCCACGCGCTTGAAGGTGCCGCTTAGCCCAGTACGCTATCTGAAATATGAGCGACGTAAATTGAACAAATGTGATAGAGTTTCGCTGAATTCTTATATTATTCTTAATGTAAAATGATCAAATCGGATCTCTGTTCGCCCTACCCTAGAAGTTTGATAGTGCATTTTACTCGCCATTTCTTGCGCTTTGAGATGCCGCTTAGCCCAATAAGCTATCTGAAATAGGAGCGACGTAAATTCAACAAATGTAATAGAATATCGCTGAATTCTTATATGAACCAAAATATAAAATGATCTAATCGGGTGTCTGATTGCCCTGTTATTGAAGTTTAATAGTGCATTTTACTCGCCATTCCACGCGCTTTAAGATGCCGCCTAGCCCAGTACACTACCTGAAATAGGAGCGACGTAAATTGAACAAATGTGATTGAATTTTGTTGAGTTCTTAAATTAACAATAATATAAAATGATCTAATCGGGTTTCTGTTTGCCCTACCCTAGGAGTTTAATAGTGCATTTTACGCCATTTCTTGCGCTTTGAGATGCCGCTTAGCCCAGTACGCTATCTGAAATATGAGCGACACGAATTGAACAAATGTGATAGAATTTCCCTGAAATCTTGTATAAACAAAATATAAAATGATCTAATCGGGTCTCTGATTGCCCTATCACACAAGTTTAATAGTGCATTTTACTCGCCATTTCATGCGCTTTGAGATGCCGCTTAGCCCAATTCGCTATCTGAAATAGGAGCGACGTAAATTGAACAAATGTGGTAGAATTTCGCTGAATTCTTAAATTAACCATAATATAAAATGATCTAATCGGGTCCCTGTTTGCCCTACCCTAGAAGTATAACAGTGCATTTTACTCGTCATTTCATGCGGTTTGACACGCCGCGTAGCCCAATACGCTATCTGAAGTCGGAGCGACGAAAATTGAACAAATGTGATAGAATATCCCTGAATTCTTATATTACCCTTAATGTGTAATGATCTAATCGGGTCTCTGTTCGGCCTACGCTAGAAGTATCATAGTGCATTGTACTCCCCATTTCATGCGCTTTGTGATGCCGCTTAGCCGAATACGCTATCTGAAACAGGAGCGATGTAAATTGAACAGATGTGTTAGAATTTCGCTGAATTCTTTTATTAACCATAATGTAAATTGATCTAATCGGGTCTCTGTTCGCCCTAGCCTAGAAGTGTAATAGTGCATTTCACTCGTCATTTCATGCGCTTTGAGATGCCGCTTAGCCCAATACGCTATCTGAAATAGGAGCGACGTAAATTGAACAAATGTGATAGAATATCGCTGAATTCTTATATTAACCAAAATATAAAATGATCTAATCGGGTCTCTGTTTGCCCTACCCTAGAAGTTTAATAGTGCATTTTACTCGCCATTTCATGCGCTTTGAGATGCCGCTTAGCCCAATACGCTATCTGAAATAGTAGCGACGTAAATTGAACAAATGTGATAGAATTTCGCTGAATTCTTATATTAACCAAAGTATAAAATGATCTAATCTGGCCTCTGAATGCCCTATCATAGAAGGTTAATAGTGCATTTTACTCGACATTCCACGCGCTTTAAGATACCGTCTAGCCCAGTACGCTATCTGAAATAGGAGCGACGTAAATTGAACAAATGTGATAGTACTTTGCTGAATTCTTAAATTAACCATAATATAAAATGATCTAATCGGTTCTCTATTTGCCCTGCCCTAGAAGTATAATAGTGCATTTTACTGGCCATTTCATGCGCTTTGAGATGCCGCTTACCTCTATACGCTATCTGAAATAGGAGCGACGTAAATTGAACAAATGTGATAGAATTTCCCTGAAATCTTATTTTAAACCAAATATAAAGTGATCTAATCGGGTCTCAGATTGCCCTATCATAGAAGTTTAGTAGTGCATTTTTCTCGCCATTCCACGCGCTTTAAGATGCCGCCTAGCCGAGTACGCTACCTGAAATAGGAGCGACGTAAGTTGAACAAATGTGATAGAATTACGCTGAATTCTTATATTAACCGTAATATAAAATGATCTAATCGGGTCTCTGTTTGCCTTACCCTAGAAGTTTAATAGTGCATTTTACTCGCCATTTCATGCGCTTTGAGATGCCGCTTAGCCCAATACGCTATCTGATATAGGAGCGACGTAAATTGAAAACATGTGATAGAATTTCCCTGAATTCTTATATTAACCGTAATATAAAATGATCTAATCGGGTCTCTGTTTGCCCTACCCTAGAAGTTTAATAGTGCATTTTACTCGCCATTTCATGCGCTTTCAGATGCCGCTTAGCACAATGCGCTATTTGAAATAGGAGCGACGTAAATTGAACAAATGTTATAGAATTTCGCTGAATTCTTAAATTAACCATAATACTAAATGATCTAATCGGGTCTCTCCTTGCCCTACCCTAGAAGTTTAATAGTGCATTTTACTCGTCATTTCATGCGCTTTGAGATGCCGCTTTGCCCAATACGTTATCTGAAATAGGAGCGACGTAAATTGAACGACTGCGATAGTATTTCGCTGAATTCTTCAATTAACCATAATATAAAATGGTCTAATCGGGTCTCTGTTTGCCCTACCCTAGAACTTTAATACTGCATTTTACTCGTCATTTCATGCGCCTTGAGATGCCGCTTAGCCCAATACGCTATCTGAAATAGGAGCGATATAAATTGAACAAATGTGATAGAATTTCGCTGAACTCTTTTATTAACCATAATGTAAAATGATCTAATCGGGTCTCTGTTCGCCCTAGCCCAGAACTTTAATAGTGCATTTTATTCGCCATTTCATACGCTTTGAGATGCCGCTTAGCCCAATACGCTATCTGAAATAGGAGCGACGTAAATTGAACAAATGTGATAGAATTTCGCTGAATTCTTATATTAGCCAAAATATAAAATGATCTAATCGGGTCTCTGTTTGCCCAACCCTAGAAGTTTACTAGTGCATTTTACACGCCATTTTATGCGCCTTGAGATGCCGCTTAGCCCAATACGCTATCTGAAATAGGAGCGACGTAAGGTGAACAAGTGTGACAGAATTTCGCTGAATTCTTTTATTAACCATAATGTAAAATGATCTAATCGGGTCTCTGTTCGCCCTAGCCTACAAGTTTAATAGTGCATTTTATTCGACATTTCATGCGCTTTGAGATGTCGCGTAGCCCAATACGCTATCTGATATAGGAGCGACGTAAATTGAACAAATGTGATAGAATCCCGCTGAATTCTTAAATTAACCATAATATAGAATGATCTAATCGGGTCTCTGTTTGCCCTACCCAAGAAGTTTAATAGTGCATTTTACTCGCCATTTCAAGCGCTTTGAGAAGCCGCTTAGCCCAATACGCTATCTGAAATATGAGCGACGTAAATTGAACAAATGTGATAGAATTTCCCTGAAATCTTATTTTAAACAAAATATAAAATGATCTAATCGGGTCTCAGATTGCCCTATCATAGAAGTTTAGCAGTGCATTTTACTCGCCATTCCACGCACTATAAGATGCCGCCTAGCCCAGTACGCTACCGGAAATAGGAGCGACGTAAGTTGAACAAATGTGATAGAATTTCGCTGAATTCTTATATTAACCAAAGTATAAAATGATCTAATCTGGCCTCTGAATGCCCTATCATAGAAGGTTAATAGTGCATTTTACTCGACATTCCACGCGCTTTAAGATACCGTCTAGCCCAGTACGCTATCTGAAATAGGAGCGACGTAAATTGAACAAATGTGATAGGATTTCGCTGAATTCTTAAATTAACCATAATATAAAATAATCTAATCGGGTCTCTGTTTGCCCTACCCTAGAAGTTTAATAGTGCATTTTACTCGTCATTTCATGCGCTTTGAGATGCCGCATAGCCCAATACGCTATCTGAAATAGGAGCGACGTAAATTGAACAAATGTGATAGAATTTCCTTGAATTCTTATATTAACCTTAATGTAAAATGATCTAATCGGGTCTCTGTTCGCCCTACCATAGAAGTTTAATAGTGCATTTTACTCGCCATTTCATGCGCTTTGAGATGCCGCATAGCCCAATACGCTATCTGAAATAGGAGCGACGTAAATTGAACAAATGTGATAGAATTTCGCTGAATTCTTTTATTAACCATAATGTAAAATGATCTGATCGGGTCTCTGTTCGCCCTAGCCTAGAAGTTTAATAGTGCATTTTATTCGCCACTTCATGCGCTTTGAGATGCCGCTTAGCCGAATACGCTATCTGAAATAGCAGCGACGTAAATTGAACAAATGTGATACTATTTCCCTGGAATCTTATATTAAACAAAATATAAAATGATCTAATCGGGTCTCTGATTGCCCTATCATAGAAGTTTAGTAGTGCATTTTACTCGCCATTCCACGCGCTTTAAGATGCCGCCTAGCCCAGTACGCTATCTGAAATAGGAGCGACGTAAGTAGAACAAATGTGACAGAATTTTGCTGAATTCTTAAATTAACCATAATATAAAATGATCTAATCGGGTCTCTGTTTGCCCTACCCTAGAAGTTTAATCGTGCATTTTACACGCCATTTCATGCGCTTTGAGATGCCGCTTAGCCCATTACGCTATCTGAAATAGGAGCGACGTAAATTGAACAAATGTGATAGAATTTCGCTGAATTCTTAAATTAACCATAATATAAAATGATCTAATCGGGTCCCTGTTTGCCCTACCCTAGAAGTTTAATAGTGCATTTCACTCGTCATTTCATGCGCTTTGAGATGCCGCTTAGCCCAATACGCTATCTGAAATAGGAGCGACGTAAATTGAACAAATGTGATAGAATTTCGCTGAATTCTTATATTAACCAAAGTATAAAATGAACTAATCTGGTCTCTGATTGCCCTATCATAGAAGGTTAATAGTGCATTTTACTCGCCATTCCACGCGCTTTAAGATGCCGCCTAGCCCAGTACGCTGTCTGAAATAGAAGCGACGTAAACTGAACAAGTGTGATAGCATCTCGCTGAATACTTATATTAACCTTAATGTAAAATGATCTAATCGGGTCTCTGTTCGCCCTACCCTAGAAGTTTAATAGTGCATTTCACTCGTCATTTCATGCGCTTTGAGACGCCGCTTCGCCCAATAAGCTATTTGAAATAGGAGGGACGTAAATTGAACAAATGTGATAGAATTTCGCTGAATTCTTAAAGTAACCTTAATATAAAATGATCTAATCGGTTCTCTGGTTTCCCTACCATAGAAGTTTAATAGTGCATTTTACTCGCCATTCCACGCGCCTTAAGATGCCGTCTAGCACAGTACGTTATCTGAAATAGGAGCGACGTAAATTGAACAAATGTGATAGAATTTCGCTGAATTCTTAAAGTAACCTTAATATAAAATTATCTAATCGGGTCTCTGTTTGCCCTACCCTAGAAGTTTAATAGTGCATTTCACTCGTCATTTCTTGCGCTTTGAGATGCCGCTAAGCACAATAAGCTATCTGGAATAGCAGCTACGTAAATTGAACAAATGTGAAAGAATAACGCCGTATTCTTATATTAAACGTAATATAAAATGATCTAATCGGGTCTCTGTTTGCCTTATCCTAGAAGTTTAATAGTGCATTTTACTCGCCATTCCACGCGCTTTAAGATGCCGCCTAGCCCAGTACGCTATCTGAAATAGGAGCGACGTAAATTGAACAAATGTGATAGAATTTTGCTGAATTCTTAAATTAACCACAATATAAAATGATCTAATCGGGTCTCTGTTTGCCCTACCCTAGTAGTTTAATTGTGCATTTTACTCGCCATTTCATGCGCTGTTCGATGCCGCTTATCCCAATACGCTATCTGAAATAGGAGCGACGTACGTTGAACAAATGTGATAGAATCTCGCTGAATTCTTTTAAGAACCATAATGTAAAATGATATAATCGGGTCTCTGTTCGCCCTAGCCTAGAAGTTTAATAGCGCATTTTATTCGCCATTTCATGCGCCTTGAGATGCCGCTTAGCCCAATACGCTATCTGAAATAGGAGCGACGTAAATTGAACAAATGTGATAGAATTTCCCTGAAATCTTATATTAAACAAAATATAAAATGATCTAATCGGGTCTCTGATTGCCCTATCATAGAAGTTTAGCAGTGCATTTTACTCGCCATTCCACGCGCTTTAAGATGCCGCCTAGCCCAGTACGCTATCTAAATTAGGAGCGACGTAAGTTGAACAAATGTGATAGAATTACGCTCAATTCTTATATTAACCGTAATATAAAATGATCTAATCGGGTCTCTGTTTGCCTTATCCTAGAAGTTTAGTATTGCATTCTACTCGCCATTTCATGCGCTTTGAGATGCCGCTTAGCCCAATACGCTATATGAAATAGGAGCGACGTAAATTGAACAAATGTGATAGAATTTCGCTGAATTCTGAAATTAACTATAATATAAAATGATCTAATCGGGCCACTGATTGCCCTACCCTAGAAGTTTAATAGTGCATTTTACTCGCCATTTCATGCGCTTTGAGATGCCGCTTAGCCCAATACGCTATCTGAAATATGAGCGACGTAAATTGAACAAATGTGATAGAATCTCGCTGAATACTTATATTAACCTTAATGTAAAATGATCTAATCGGGTCTCTGTTCGCCCTACCCTAGAAGTTTAATATTGCATTTCTCTCGTCATTTCATGCGGTTTGAGATGCCGCCTAGCCCAATACGCTATCTGAAATAGGAGCGACGTAAATTGAACAAATGTGATAGAATTTCGCTGAATTCTTATATTAACCAAAGTATAAAATGATCTAGTCTGGTCTCTGATTGCCCTATCATAGAAGGTTAATAGTGCATTTTACTCGCCATTCCACACGCTTTAAGATGCCGCCTAGCCCAGTATGCTGTCTGAAATAGGAGCGACGTAAGTTGAACAAATGTGATAGAATCTCGCTGAATACTTATATTAACCTTAATGTAAAGTGATCTAATCGGGTCTCTGTTCGCCCTACCCTAGAAGTTTAATAGTGCATTTTATTCGCCATTTGATGCGCCTTGAGATGCCGCTTAGCCCAATACGCTATCTGAAATAGGAGCGACGTAAACTGAACAAATGTGATAGAATTACCCTGAAATCTTATATTAAACAAAATATAAAATGATCTAATCGGGTCTCTGATTGCCCTATCATGGAAGTTTAGCAGTGCATTTTACTCGCCATTCCACGCGCTTTAAGACGCCGCCTAGCCCAGTACGCTATCTAAATTAGGAGCGACGTAAGTTGAACAAATGTGATAGAATTACGCTGAATTCTTATATTAACGGTAATATAAAATGATCTAATCGGGTCTCTGTTTGCCTTATCCTAGAAGTTTAGTATTGCATTTTACTCGCCATTTCATGCGCTTTGAGATACCGCTTAGCCCAATATGCTACCTGAAATAGGAGCGACGTAAATTGAACAAATGTGATAGAATTACGCTGAATTCTTATATTAACGGTAATATAAAATGATCTAATCGGGTCTCTGTTTGCCTTATCCTAGAAGTTTAGTATTGCATTTTACTCGCCATTTCATGCGCTTTGAGATACCGCTTAGCCCAATATGCTACCTGAAATAGGAGCGACGTAAATTGAACAAATGTGATAGAATTTCGCTGAATTCTTAAATTAACTATAATATAAAATGATCTAATCGGATCACTGATTGCCCTACCCTTGAAGTTTAGTAGTGCATTTTGCTCGCCATTTCATGCGCTTTGAGATGCCGCTTAGCCCAATACGCTATCTGAAATAGGAGCGACGTAAATTGAACAAATGTGATAGAATTTCGCTGAATTCTTAAATTAACCATAATATAAAATGATCTAATCGGGTCCCTGTTTGCCCTACCCTAGAAGTTTAATAGTGCATCTCACTCGTCATTTCATGCGCTTTGAGATGCCGCTTAGCCCAGTACGCTACCTGAAATAGGAGCGACGTAAATTGAACAAATGTGATAGAGTTACGCTGCATTCTTATATTCACCTTAATGTAAAATGATCGCTTCGGGTCTCTGTTCGCCCTACCCTAGAAGTATAGTGCATTTCACTTGTCATTTCATGCGCTTTGAGACGCCGCTTCGCCCAATAAGCTATTCGAAATAGGAGCGACCTAAATTGAACAAATGTGATAGAATTTTGCTGAATTCTTAAATTAACCATAATATAAAATGATCTAATCGGGTCTCTGTTTGCCCTACCCTAGAAGTTTAATAGTGCATTGTACTCGCCCTTTCATGCGCTTTGAGATGCCGCTTAGCCCAATACGCTATCTGAAATAGGAGCGACGTAAATTGAACAAATGTGATAGAATTTCCCTGAAATCTTATATTAAACAAAATATAAAATGATCTAATCGGGTCTCTGATTGCCCTATCATAGAAGTTTAGCTGTGCATGTTACTCGCCATTCCACGCGCTTTAAGATGCCGCCTAGCCCAGCACGCTATCTAAATTAGGAGCGACGTAAGTTGAACAAATGTGATAGAATTTCGCTCAATTCTTAAATTAACCATAATATAAAATGATCTAATCGGGTCTCTGTTTGCCCTACCCTAGAAGTTTAATAGCGCATTTTAGTCGCCATTTCATGCGCTTGGAGATGCCGCTTCGCCCAATACGCTATCTGAAATGGGAGCGACGTAAATTGAACAAATGTGATAGAATTTCCCTGAAATCTTATATTAAACAAAATATAAAATGATCTAATCGGGTCTCTGATTGCCCTATCACAGAAGATTAGTAGTGCATTTTACTCGCCATTCCACGCGCTTTAAGATGCCGCCTAGCCCTGTACGCTATCTGAAATATGAGCGACGTAACTTGAACAAATGTGATAGAATTACGCTGCATTTTTATATTAACCGTAATATAAAATGATCTAATCGGGTCTCTGTTTGGCTTACCCTAGAAGTTTAATAGTGCATTATACTCGCCATCTCGTGCGCTTCGAGATGCCGCTTAGCCCAATACGCTATCTGGAATAGCAGCGACGTAAATTGAACAAATGTGATAGAATTACGCCGAATTCTTATATTAACCGTAATATAAAATGATCTAATCGGGTCTCTGTTTGCCTTATCCTAGCAGTTTAATAGTGCATTTTACTCGCCATTCCACGCGCTTTAAGATGCCGCCTAGCCCAGTACGCTTCCTGAAATAGGAGCGACGTAAGTTGAACAAATGTGATAGAATTTTGCTGAATTCTTAAATTAACCACAATATAAAATGATCTAATCGGGTCTCTGATTGCCCTATCATAGAAGTTTAATAGCGCATTTTACTCGCCATTCCACGCGCTTTAAGATGCCGCCTAGCCCAGTACGCTATCTGAAATAGGAGCGACGTAAATTGAACAAGTGTGATAGAATTTTTCTGAATTCTTAAATTAACCATAATATAAAATGATCTAATCGGGTCTCTGTTCGCCCTACCATAGAAGTCTAATAGTGCATTTCACTCGCCATTCCACGCGCTTTAAGATGCCGCCGAGCCCAGTACGCTATCTGAAATAGGAACGACGTAAATTGAACAAATGTGATAGAATTTTGCTGAATTCTTAAATTAACCATAATATAAAATGATCTAATCGGGTCTCTGATTGCCCTATCATAGAAGTTTAACAGTGCATTTTACTCGCCATTCCACGCGCTTTAAGATGCCGCCTAGCCCAGTACGCTATCTGAAATAGGAGCGACGTAAATTGAACAAGTGTGATAGAATTTTTCTGAATTCTTAAATTAACCATAATATAAAATGATCTAATAGGGTATCTGTTCGCCCTACCATAGACGTTTAATAGTGCATTTTACTCGCCATTTCATTCGCTTTGAAATGCCGCTTAGCCCAATACGCTATCTGAAATAGGAGCGACGTATATTGAACAAATGTGATAGAATTTTGCTGAATTCTTAAATTAACCATAATATAAAATGATCTAATCGGGTCTCTGTTTGCCCAACCCTAGAAGTTTAATAGTGCATTTTACTCGCCATTTCATCCGCCATCAGATGCCGCTTAGCCCAATACGCTATCTGAAATAGGAGCGACGTCAATTGAACAAATGTGATAGAATTTCGCTGAACTCTTAAATTAACCATAATATAAAATGATCTAACCGGGTCTCCGATTGCCCTATCATAGAAGTTTAGTACTGCATTTTACTCGCCATTCCACGCGCTTTACGTTGCCGCCTAGTCCAGTACGCTATCTCAAGCAGGAGCGGCGTAAGTTGAACAAATGTGATAGAATTACGCTGAATTCTTATATTAACCGTAATATAAAATGATCTAATCGGGTATCTGTTTGCCCTACCCTAGTAGTTTAATTGTGCATTTTACTCGCCATTTCATGCGCTTTGAGATGCCGCTTATCCCAATACGCTATCTGAAATAGGAGCGACGTAAATTGAACAAATGTGATAGAATTACGCTGAATTCTTATATTAACCGTAATATAAAATGATCTAATCGGGTATCTGTTTGCCCTACCCTAGTAATTTAATTGTGCATTTTACTCGCCATTTCATGCGCTTTGAGATGCCGCTTATCCCAATACGCTATCTGAAATAGGAGCGACGTAAATTGAACAAGTGTGATAGAATTTTTCTGAATTCTTAAATTAACCATAATATAAAATGATCTAATCGGGTCTCTGTTTGCCCTACCCTAGTAGTTTAATAGTGCATTTTACTCGCCATTTCATGCGCTTTGAGATGCCGCTTAGCCCAATACGCTATCTGAAGTAAGAGCGACGAAAGTTGAACAAATGTGATAGAATTTCGCTGAATTATTTTATTAACCAGAATGTAAAATGATCTAATCTGGTCTCTGTTCGCCCTGGCCTAGAAGTTTAATAGTGGATTTTACTCGGCATTCCACGCGCTATAAGATGCCGCCTAGCCCAGTACGCTATCTGAAATAGGAGCAACCTAAATTGAACGAATGTGATAGAATTTTGCTGAATTCTTAAATTAACCATAATATAAAATGATCTAATCGGGTCTCTGCTTGCCCTACCCTAGAAGTTTAATAGTGCATTTTAGTCGCGATTTCATGCGCTTTGAGATGCCGCTTCACCCAATACGCTATCTGAAATGGGAGCGACGTAAATTGAACAAATGTGATAGAATTTCCCTGAAATCTTATATTAAACAAAATATAAAATGATCTAATCGGGTCTCTGATTGCCCTATCATAGAAGATTAGTAGTGCATCTTACTCGCCATTCCACGCGCTTTAAGATGCCGCCTAGCCCAGTACGCTATCTGAAATATGAGCGACGTAACTTGAACAAATGTGATAGAATTACGCTGCATTCTTATATTAACCGTTATATAAAATGATCTAATCGGGTCTCTGTTTGCCTTACCCTAGAAGTTTAATAGTGCATTATACTCGCCATTTCATGCGCTTCGAGATGCCGCTTAGCCCAATACGCTATCTGAAATAGGAGCGACATAAATTGAACAAATGTGATAGAATTTCGCTGAATTCTTAAATTAACCATAATAACAAATGATCTAATCGGGTCTCTGTTTGCCCTACCCTAGAAGTTTAACAGTGCATTTTACTCGCCATTTCATGCGCTTTGAGATGCCGCATAGCCCAATACGCTATCTGAAATAGGAGCGACGTACATTGAACAAATGTGAAAGAATTTCTGTGAATTCTTATATTAACCTCAATGTAAAATGATCTAATCGGGTCTCTGATTGCCCTAGCATAGAAGTTTAATAGTGCATTTTACTCGCCATTCCGCGCGCTTTAAGATGCCGCATAGCCCAGTTCACTATCTGAAATATGAGCGACGTAAATTGAACAAATGTGATAGAATTTCGCTGAATTACTTTATTAACCAGAATGTAAAATGATCTAATCTGGTCTCTGTTCGCCCTAGCCTAGAAGTTTAATAGTGGATTTTACTCGGCATTCCACGCGCTTTAAGATGCCGCCTAGCCCAGTACGCTATCTGAAATAGGAGCGACCTAAATTGAACGAATGTGATAGAATTTTGCTGAATTCTTAAATTAACCATAATATAAAATGATCTAATCGGGTCTCTGCTTGCCCTACCCTAGAAGTTTAATAGTGCATTTTAGTCGCCATTTCATGCGCTTTGAGATGCCGCTTCGTCCAATACGCTATCTGAAATAGGAGCGACGTAAATTGAACAAATGTGATAGAATTCCCCTGAAATCTTATATTAAACAAAATATAAAATGATCTAATCGGGTCTCTGATTGCCCTATCATAGAAGATTAGTAGTGCATTTTACTCGCCATTCCACGCGCTTTAAGATGCCGCCTAGCCCAGTACGCTATCTGAAATATGAGAGACGTAACTTGAACAAATGTGATAGAATTACGCTGCATTCTTATATTAACCGTAATATAAAATGATCTAATCGGGTCTCCGATTGCCCTATCATAGAAGTTTAGTACTGCATTTTACTCGCCATTCCACGCGCTTTACGTTGCCGCCTAGTCCGGTACGCTATCTCACGCAGGAGCGGCGTAAGTTGAACAAATGTGATAGAATTACGCTGAATTCTTATATTAACCGTAATATAAAATGATCTAATCGGGTATCTGTTTGCCCTACCCTAGTAGTTTAATTGTGCATTTTACTCGCCAGTTCATGCGCTTTGAGATGCCGCTTATCCCAATACGCTATCTGAAATAGGAGCGACGTAAGTTGAACAAATGTGATAGAATTTCGCTGAATTCTTTTAAGAACCATAATGTAAAATGATCTAATCGGGTCTCTGATTGCCCTATCATAGAAGTTTAGCAGTGCATTTTACTCACCATTCCACGCGCTTTAAGATGCCGCCTAGCCCAGTACGCTATCTAAATTAGGAGCGACGTAAGTTGAACAAATGTGATAGAATTTCGCTCAATTCTTAAATTAACCATAATATAAAATGATCTAATCGGGTCTCTGTTTGCCCTGCCCTAGAACGTTAATAGTGCATTTTACTCGTCATTTCATGCGCTTTGAGGTGCCGCTTAGCCTAATACGCTATCTGAAATAGGAGCGATATAAGTTGAACAAATGTGTCAGAATTTCGCTGAATTCTTTTATTAACCATAATGTAAAATGATCTAATCGGATCACAGATTGCCCTACCCTAGAAGTTTAATAGTGCATTTCACTCGTCATTTCATGCGCTTTGAGATGCCGCTAAGCACAATAAGCTATCTGGAATAGCAGCAACGTAAATTGAACAAATGTGATAGAATTACGCCGAATTCTTATACTTACCGTAATATAAAATGATCTAATCGGGTCTCTGTTTGCCTTATCCTAGAAGTTTAATAGGGCATTTTACTCGCCATTTCATGCGCTTTGAAATGCCGTTTAGCCCAATACGCTATCTGAAATAGGAGCGACGTAAATTGAACAAATGTGATAGAATTACGCTGAATTCTTATATTAACCGTAATATAAAATGATCTAATCGGGTCTCTGTTCGCCCTACCATAGAAGTCTAATAGTGCATTTTACTCGCCATTTCATGCTCTTTGAGATGCCGCCTAGCCCAATACGCTATCTGAACTAGGAGCGACGTAAGTTGAACAAATGTGATAGAATTTCGCTGAATTCTTTTATTAACCATAATGTAAAATGATCTGATCGGGTCTCTGTTCGCCCTAGCCTAGAAGTTTAAGAGTGCATTTCATTCGCCATTTCATGCGCTTTGAGATGCCGCTTAGCCGAATACGCTATCTGAATTAGGAGCGACGTAAATTGAACAAATGTGATACAAATTCCCTGAAACCTGATATTATACAAAATATAAAATGATCTAATCGGGTCTCTGATTGCCTTATCATAGAAGTTTAGTAGTGCATTTTACTCGCCATTCCACGCGCTTTAAGATGCCGCCTAGCCCAGTACGCTATCGGAAATAGGAGCGACGTAAATTGAACAAATGTGATAGAATTTCCCTGAATTCTTATATTAACATTAATGTAAAATGATCTAATCGGGTCTCCGTTCGCCCTACCCTAGAAGTTTAATAGTGCATTTCACTCGACATTTCATGCGCTTTGAGATGCCGCTTTGCCCAATAAGCTATCTGAAATAGGAGCGACGTAAATTGAACAAATGTGATAGAATGTCGCTGAATTCTTAAATTAACCATAATATAAAATGATCTAATCGGGTCTCTGTTTGCCCTACCCTAGAAGTCTAATAGTGCATTTCACTTGCCATTTCATGCTCTTTGAGATGCCGCCAAGCACAATAAGCTATCTGTAATAGGAGCGACGTAAATTGAACAAATGTGATAGAATTTCGCTGAATTCTTAAATTAACCATAATATAAAAAGATCTAATCGGGTCTCTGTTTGCCCTACCCTAGAAGTTTAATAGTGCATTTCACTCGTCATTTCATGCGCTTTGAGATACCGCCAAGCACAATAAGCCATCTGGAATAGGAGCGACGTAAATTGAACAAATGTGATAGAATTACGCCGAATTCTTATATTAACCGTAATATAAAATGATCTAATCGGGTCTCTGTTTGCCTTATCCTAGAAGTTTAATAGTTCATTTTACTCGCCATTTCATGCCCTTTGAAATGCCGCTTAGCCCAATACGCTATCTGAAATAGGAGCGACGTAAATTGAACAAATGTGATAGAATGTCGCTGAATTCTTAAATTAACCATAATATAAAATGATCTAATCGGGTCTCTGTTTGCCCTACCCTAGAAGTTTAATAGTGCATTTCACTCGTCATTTCATGCGCTTTGAGATACCGCCAAGCACAATAAGCCATCTGGAATAGGAGCGACGTAAATTGAACAAATGTGATAGAATTACGCCGCATTCTTATATTAACCGTAATATAAAATGATCTAATCGGGTCTCTGTTTGCCTTATCCAAGAAGTTTAATAGTGCATTTTACTCGCCATTTCATGCCCTTTGAAATGCCGCTTATCCCAATACGCTATCTGAAATAGGAGCGACGTAAATTGAACAAATGTGATAGTATTTCGCTGAATTCTTATATTAAACAAAATATAAAATGATCTAATCGGGTCTCTGATTGCCCTATCATAGAAGTTTAATAGTGCATTTTACTCGCCATCCCACGCGCTTTAAGACACCGCCTAGCCCAGTACGCTATCTGAAATACGAGCGACGTAAATTGAACAAGTGTGATAGAATTTTGCTGAATTCTTAAATTAACCATAATATAAAATGATCTAATCGGGTCTCTGTTCGCCCTACCATAGAAGTCTAATAGTGCATTTCACCCGCCATTCCACGCGCTTTAAGATTCCGCCGAGCCGAGTACGCTATCTGAAGTAGGAACGACGTAAATTGAACAAATGTGATAGAATTTTGCTGAATTCTTATATTAACCATAATATAAAATGATCTAATCGGGTCTCTGATTGCCCTATCATAGAAGTTTAATAGTGCATTTTACTCGCCATTCCACGCGCTTTAAGATGCCGCCTAGCTCAGTACGCTATCTGAAATAGGAGCGGCGTAAATAGAACAAGTGTGATAGAATTTTGCTGAATTCTTAAATTAACCATAATATAAAATGATCTAATCGGGTCTCTGTTCGCCCTACCATAGAAGTCTAATAGTGGATTTCACTCGCCATTCCACGCGCTTTAACATGCCGCCGAGCCCAAGACGCTATCTGAAATAGGAGCGACGTAAATTGAACAAATGTGATAGAATTTTGCTGAATTCTTAAATTAACCGTAATATAAAATGATCTAATCGGGTCTCTGTTTGCCCTAGCCTAGAAGTTTAAGAGTGCATTTTATTCGCCATTTCATGCGCTTTGAGATGCCGCTTAGCCGAATACGCTATCTGAATTAGGAGCGACGTAAATTGAACAAATGTGATACAAATTCCCTGAAATCTGATATTAAACAAAATATAAAATGATCTAATCGGGTCTCTGATTGCCCTATCATAGAAGTTTAGTAGTGCACATTACTCGCCATTCCACGCGCTTTAAGATGCCGCCTAGCACAGTACGCTATCTGAAATAGGAGCGACGTTAATTGAACAGATGTGATAAAATTTAGCTGACACCTTAAATTAACCATAATATGAAATGATCTAATCGGGTCTCTGTTTGCCCAACCCTAGAAGTTTAATAGTGCATTTTACTCGCCATTTCGTGCGCCTTCAGATGCCTCTTAGCCGAATACGCTATCTGAAATAGGAGCGACGTAAATTGAACAAATGTGATAGAATTTCGCTGAATTCTTAAATTAACCATAATATAAAATGATCTAATCGGGTCTCTGTTTGCCCTACCCTAGAAGTTTAATAGTGCATTTCACTTGTCATTTCATGCTCTTTGAGATGCCGCTAAGCACAATAAGCTATCTGTAATAGGAGCGACGTAAATTGAACAAATGTGATAGAATTTCGCTGAATTCTTAAATTAACCATAATATAAAATGATCTAATCGGGTCTCTGTTTGCCCTACCCTAGAAGTTTAATAGTGCATTTTACTCGCCATTCCACGCGCTTTAAGATGCCGCCTAGCCCAGTACGCTATCTGAAATAGGAGCGACGTAAGTTTAACAAATGTGATTGAATTACGCTGAATTCTTATATTATCCGTAATATAAAATGATCTAATCTGTTCTCTGTTTGCCTTATCCTAGAAGTTTAATAGTACATCTTACTCGCTATTTCATGCGCTTTGAGATGCCGCTTAGCCCAATACGCTATCTGAAATAGGAGCGACGTAATTTGAACAAATGTGATAGAATTTCGCTGAATTCTTAAATTAACCATAATATAAAATGATCTAATCGGGTCACTGTTTGCCTTACCCTAGAAGTTTAATAGTGCATTTTAATCGCCATTTCATGCGCTTTGAGATGCCGCTTAGCCCAATACCCTATCTGAAATAGGAGCGACGTAAATTGAACAAGTGTGATAGAATTTCGCTGAATTCTTAAATTAACCATAATATAAAATGATCTAAACGGGTCTCTGATCGCCCTAGCCTAGAAGTTTAATAGTGCATTTTACTCGCCCTTCCACGCGCTTTACAATGCCGCCTAGCCCAGTACGCTATTTGAAATAGGAGCGACGTAAGTTTAACAAATGTGATAGAATTACGCTGAATTCTTATATTATCCGTAATATAAAATGATCTAATCTGTTCTCTGTTTGCCTTATCCTAGAAGTTTAATAGTACATCTTACTCGCTATTTCATGCGCTTTGAGATGCCGCTTAGCCCAATACGCTATCTGAAATAGGAGCGACGTAATTTGAACAAATGTGATAGAATTTCGCTGAATTCTTAAATTAACCATAATATAAAATGATCTAATCGGGTCACTGTTTGCCTTACCCTAGAAGTTTAATAGTGCATTTTAATCGCCATTTCATGCGCTTTGAGATGCCCGCTTAGCCCAATACCCTATCTGAAATAGGAGCGACGTAAATTGAACAAGTGTGATAGAATTTCGTAGAATTCTTAAATTAACCATAATATACAATGATATAAACGGGTCTCTGATCGCCCTAGCCTAGAAGTTTAATAGTGCATTTTACTCGCCCTTCCACGCGCTTTACAATGCCGCCTAGCCCAGTACGCTATTTGAAATAGGAGCGACGTAAGTTTAACAAATGTGATAGAATTACGCTGAATTCTTATATTATCCGTAATATAAAATGATCTAATCTGTTCTCTGTTTGCCTTATCCTAGAAGTTTAATAGTACATCTTACTCGCCATTTCATGCGCTTTGAGATGCCGCTTAGCCCCAATACGCTATCTGAAATAGGAGCGACGTAATTTGAACAAATGTGATAGAATTACGCTTAATTCTTATATTAACCGTAATATAAAATGATCTAATCGGGTCTCTCTTTGCATTACCCTAGGAGTTTAATACTGCATTTTACTCGCCACAGGAAGTTTAATAGTGCATTTTACTAGCCATTTCATGCGCTTTGAGATGCCGCTCAGCCAATACGCTATCTGAAATAGGAGCGACGTAAATTTAACAAATGTGATAGGATTTCGCTGAATTCTTATATTAACCAAAATATAAAATGATCTAATCGGGTCTCTGATTGCCCTATCATAGAAGGCTAATAGTGCATTTTACTCGCTATTCCACGCGCTTTAAGATGCCGGCTAGCCCAGTAGGCTATCTGAAATAGGAGTGACGTAAATTGAACAAATGTGATAGAATTGCGCTTAATTCTTATATTAACCGTAATATAAAATGATCTAATCGGGTCTCTCTTTCCCTTACCCCAGAAGTTTAATAGTGCATTTCACTGGTCATTTCATGCGCTTTGAGATGCCGCCTAGCACAGTACGCTATCTGAAATAGGAGCGACGTAAGTTAAACAAATGTGATAGAATTACGCTGAATTCTTATATTAACCGTAATATAAAATGATCTAATCGGGTCCCTGTTTGCCTTACCCTATAAGTTTAATAGCGCATTTTACTCGCCATTTCATGCGCTTTGAGATGCCGCTTAGCCCAATACGCTATCTGAAATAGGAGCGACGTAAATTGAACAAGTGTGATAGAATTTCGTTGAATTCTTAAATTAACCGTAATATAAAATGATCTAATCGGGTCTCTGTTCGCCCTACCCAAGAAGTTTAATAGTGCATTTCACTCCTCATTTCATGGGCTTTGAGATGCCGCTTAGCCCAATAAGGTATCTGAAATAGGAGCGACGTTAATTGAACAAATGTGATAGAATTTCGCTGAATTCTTATAATAACCAAAATATAAAATGATCTAATCGGGTCTCTTATTGCCCTATCCTAGAAGCTTAATAGTGCATTTTAAACGCCTTCCCACGCGCTTTGAGATGCCGCCTAGCCCAGTACGCTATCTGAAATAGGAACGACGTAAATTGAACAAATGTGATAGAATTTTGCTGAATGATTAAATTAACCATAATATAAAATGATCTAATCGGGTCTCTGATTGCCCTATCATAGAAGTTTAATAGTGCATTTTACTCGCCATTCCGCGCGCTTTAAGATGCCGCCTAGCCCAGTATGCTATCTGAAATAGGAGCGACGTAAATTGAACAAATGTGATAGAATTTTGCTGAATTCTTAAATTAACCATAATATAAAATGATCTATTCGGGTCTCTGTTTGCCCTACCCTAGAAGTTTAATAGTGAATTCTACTCGCCGCTGCTTGCGTTTTGAGATGCCGCTTAGCCCAATACGCTATCTGAAATATGAGCGACGTAACTTGAACAAATGTGATAGAATTTCGCTGAATTCTCATATTAACATTAATGTAAAATGATCTAATCGGGTCACTGTTTGCCTTACCCTAGAAGTTTAATAGTGCATTTTAATCGCCATTTCATGCGCTTTGAGATGCCGCTTAGCCCAATACCCTATCTGAAATAGGAGCGACGTAAATTGAACAAGTGTGATAGAATTTCGTAGAATTCTTAAATTAACCATAATATACAATGATATAAACGGGTCTCTGATCGCCCTAGCCTAGAAGTTTAATAGTGCATTTTACTCGCCCTTCCACGCGCTTTACAATGCCGCCTAGCCCAGTACGCTATTTGAAATAGGAGCGACGTAAGTTTAACAAATGTGATAGAATTACGCTGAATTCTTATATTATCCGTAATATAAAATGATCTAATCTGTTCTCTGTTTGCCTTATCCTAGAAGTTTAATAGTACATCTTACTCGCCATTTCATGCGCTTTGAGATGCCGCTTAGCCCAATACGCTATCTGAAATAGGAGCGACGTAATTTGAACAAATGTGATAGAATTACGCTTAATTCTTATATTAACCGTAATATAAAATGATCTAATCGGGTCTCTCTTTGCATTACCCTAGGAGTTTAATACTGCATTTTACTCGCCACAGGAAGTTTAATAGTGCATTTTACTAGCCATTTCATGCGCTTTGAGATGCCGCTCAGCCCAATACGCTATCTGAAATAGGAGCGACGTAAATTTAACAAATGTGATAGGATTTCGCTGAATTCTTATATTAACCAAAATATAAAATGATCTAATCGGGTCTCTGATTGCCCTATCATAGAAGGCTAATAGTGCATTTTACTCGCTATTCCACGCGCTTTAAGATGCCGGCTAGCCCAGTAGGCTATCTGAAATAGGAGTGACGTAAATTGAACAAATGTGATAGAATTGCGCTTAATTCTTATATTAACCGTAATATAAAATGATCTAATCGGGTCTCTCTTTCCCTTACCCCAGAAGTTTAATAGTGCATTTCACTGGTCATTTCATGCGCTTTGAGATGCCGCCTAGCACAGTACGCTATCTGAAATAGGAGCGACGTAAGTTAAACAAATGTGATAGAATTACGCTGAATTCTTATATTAACCGTAATATAAAATGATCTAATCGGGTCCCTGTTTGCCTTACCCTATAAGTTTAATAGCGCATTTTACTCGCCATTTCATGCGCTTTGAGATGCCGCTTAGCCCAATACGCTATCTGAAATAGGAGCGACGTAAATTGAACAAGTGTGATAGAATTTCGTTGAATTCTTAAATTAACCGTAATATAAAATGATCTAATCGGGTCTCTGTTCGCCCTACCCAAGAAGTTTAATAGTGCATTTCACTCCTCATTTCATGGGCTTTGAGATGCCGCTTAGCCCAATAAGGTATCTGAAATAGGAGCGACGTTAATTGAACAAATGTGATAGAATTTCGCTGAATTCTTATATTAACCAAAATATAAAATGATCTAATCGGGTCTCTTATTGCCCTATCCTAGAAGCTTAATAGTGCATTTTAAACGCCTTCCCACGCGCTTTGAGATGCCGCCTAGCCCAGTACGCTATCTGAAATAGGAACGACGTAAATTGAACAAATGTGATAGAATTTTGCTGAATGATTAAATTAACCATAATATAAAATGATCTAATCGGGTCTCTGATTGCCCTATCATAGAAGTTTAATAGTGCATTTTACTCGCCATTCCGCGCGCTTTAAGATGCCGCCTAGCCCAGTATGCTATCTGAAATAGGAGCGACGTAAATTGAACAAATGTGATAGAATTTTGCTGAATTCTTAAATTAACCATAATATAAAATGATCTATTCGGGTCTCTGTTTGCCCTACCCTAGAAGTTTAATAGTGAATTCTACTCGCCGCTGCTTGCGTTTTGAGATGCCGCTTAGCCCAATACGCTATCTGAAATATGAGCGACGTAACTTGAACAAATGTGATAGAATTTCGCTGAATTCTCATATTAACATTAATGTAAAATAATCTAATCGGGTCTCTGTTTGCCACACCCTAGAAGTTTAATCGTGGATTTTGCTCGCCATTTCATGCGCTTTGAGATGCCGCTTAGCCCAATACGCTATCTGAAATAGGAGCGATGTAAATTGAACAAATGTGATAGAATTTCCCTGAATTCTTATATTAACCTTAATGTAAAATGATCTAATCGGGTTTCCGTTTGCCCTACCCTAGGAGTTTAATAGTGCATTTCACTCGTCATTTCATGCGCTTTGAGATGCCGCTTAGCCCTACAAGCTAGCTGAAATAGGAGCGACGTAAATTGAATAAATGTGATAGAATTTCGCTGAATTCTTATATTAACCCAAATATAAAATGATCTAATCGGGTCTCTGTTCGCCCTAGCCGAGAAGTTTAATAGTGCATTTTATTCGCCATTTCAGGCGCTTTGAGATGCCGCGTAGCCCAATACGCTATCTGAAATAGGAGCGACGTAAATTGAACAAATGTGATAGAATTTCGCTGAATTCTTATATTAACCAAAATATAAAATGATCTAATCGGGTCTCGGATTGTCCTATCATGGAAGTTCAATAGTGCATTTTACTCGCCATTCCAGGCGCTTTAAGATGCCGCCTAGCCCAGTACGCTATCTGAAATTCGAGCGACGTAAATTGAACAAACGTGATAGGATATCGCTGAATTCTTATATCAACCAAAATATAAAATGATCTAATCGGGTCTCTGATTGCCCTATCATAGAAGGCTAATAGTGCATTTTACTCGCTATTCCACGCGCTTTAAGATGCCGGCTAGCCCAGTAGGCTGTCTGAAATAGGAGTGACGTAAATTGAACAAATGTGATAGAATTTCCCTGAATTCTTATATTAACCTTAACGTAAAATGATCTAATCGGGTCTCTATTTGCCCTAGCCTAGAAGTTTAATAGTGCATTTTATTCGACATTGCATGCGCTTTGAGATACCGCTTAGCCCAATACGCTATCTGAAATAGGAGCGACGTTAATTGAACAAATGTGATAGAATTTCGCTGAATTCTTATATTAACCAAAATATAAAATGATCTAATCGGGTCTCTTATTGCCCTATCTAGAAGCTTAATAGTGCATTTTAAACGCCTTCCCACGCGCTTTGAGATGCCGCCTAGCCCAGTACGCTATCTGAAATAGGAACGACGTAAATTGAACAAATGTGATAGAATTTTGCTGAATGATTAAATTAACCATAATATAAAATGATCTAATCGGGTCTCTGATTGCCCTATCATAGAAGTTTAATAGTGCATTTTACTCGCCATTCCGCGCGCTTTAAGATGCCGCCTAGCCCAGTATGCTATCTGAAATAGGAGCGACGTAAATTGAACAAATGTGATAGAATTTTGCTGAATTCTTAAATTAACCATAACATAAAATGATCTATTCGGGTCTCTGTTTGCCCTACCCTAGAAGTTTAATAGTGAATTCTACTCGTCGCTGCTTGCGTTTTGAGATGCCGCTTAGCCCAATACGCTATCTGAATATGAGCGACGTAACTTGAACAAATGTGATAGAATTTCGCTGAATTCTCATATTAACATTAATGTAAAATGATCTAATCGGGTCTCTGTTTGCCAGACCCTAGAAGTTTAATCGTGGATTTTGCTCGCCATTTCATGCGCTTTGAGATGCCGCTTAGCCCAATACGCTATCTGAAATAGGAGCGATGTAAATTGAACAAATGTGATAGAATTTCCCTGAATTCTTATATTAACCTTAATGTAAAATGATCTAATCGGGTTTCCGTTTGCCCTACCCTAGGAGTTTAATAGTGCATTTCACTCGTCATTTCATGCGCTTTGAGATGCCGCTTAGCCCTATAAGCTAGCTGAAATAGGAGCGACGTAAATTGAATAAATGTGATAGAATTTCGCTGAATTCTTATATTAACCCAAATATAAAATGATCTAATCGGGTCTCTGTTCGCCCTAGCCGAGAAGTTTAATAGTGCATTTTATTCGCCATTTCAGGCGCTTTGAGATGCCGCGTAGCCCAATACGCTATCTGAAATAGGAGCGACGTAAATTGAACAAATGTGATAGAATTTCGCTGAATTCTTATATTAACCAAAATATAAAATGATCTAATCGGGTCTCGGATTGTCCTATCATGGAAGTTCAATAGTGCATTTTACTCGCCATTCCAGGCGCTTTAAGATGCCGCCTAGCCCAGTACGCTATCTGAAATTCGAGCGACGTAAATTGAACAAACGTGATAGGATATCGCTGAATTCTTATATCAACCAAAATATAAAATGATCTAATCGGGTCTCTGATTGCCCTATCATAGAAGGCTAATAGTGCATTTTACTCGCTATTCCACGCGCTTTAAGATGCCGGCTAGCCCAGTAGGCTGTCTGAAATAGGAGTGACGTAAATTGAACAAATGTGATAGAATTTCCCTGAATTCTTATATTAACCTTAATGTAAAATGATCTAATCGGGTCTCTATTTGCCCTAGCCTAGAAGTTTAATAGTGCATTTTATTCGACATTGCATGCGCTTTGAGATACCGCTTAGCCCAATACGCTATCTGAAATAGGAGCGACGTAAATTGAACAAATGTGATAGAATTTCCCTGAAATCTTATATTAAACAAAATATAAAATGATCTAATCGGGTCTCTGATTGCCCTACCATAGGAGTTTAATAGTGCATTTTACTCGCCATTCCACGCGCTTTAAGATGCCGCTTAGCCCAATACGCTATCTGAAATAGGAGCGACGTAAATTGAACAAATGTGATAGAATTTTGCTGAATTCTTAAATTAACCGTAATATAAAATGATCTAATCGAGTCTCTGTTTGCCCTAGCCTAGAAGTTTAAGAGTGCATTTTACTCGCCCTTCCACGCGCTTTATGATGCCGCCTAGCCCAGTACGCTATTTGAAATAGGAGCGACGTAAGTTTAACAAATGTGATTGAATTACGCTGAATTCTTATATTATCCGTAATATAAAATGATCTAATCTGTTCTCTGTTTGCCTTATCCTAGAAGTTTAATAGTACATCTT
Organism: Macropis europaea; assembly: GCA_916610135.2. Taxonomy (NCBI): domain Eukaryota; kingdom Metazoa; phylum Arthropoda; class Insecta; order Hymenoptera; family Melittidae; genus Macropis; species Macropis europaea. Next base: position 155,796 of record CAKAJE020002031.1, read on the forward strand.
ACTCGCTATTTCATGCGCTTTGAGATGCCGCTTAGCCCAATACGCCATCTGAAATAGGAGCGACGTAATTTGAACAAATGTGATAGAATTTCGCTGAATTCTTAAATTAACCATAATATAAAATGATCTAATCGGGTCACTGATTGCCTTACCCTAGAAGTTTAATAGTGCATTTTAATCGCCATTTCATGCGCTTTGAGATGCCGCTTAGCCCAATACCCTATCTGAAATAGGAGCGACGTAAATTGAACAAGTGTGATAGAATTTCGTAGAATTCTTAAATTAACCATAATATACAATGATATAAACGGGTCTCTGATCGCCCTAGCCTGGAAGTTTAATAGTGCATTTTACTCGCCCTTCCACGCGCTTTACAATGCCGCCTAGCCCAGTACGCTATTTGAAATAGGAGCGACGTAAGTTTAACAAATGTGATAGAATTACGCCGAATTCTTATATTATCCGTAATATAAAATGATCTAATCTGTTCTCTGTTTGCCTTATCCTAGAAGTTTAATAGTACATCTTACTCGCCATTTCATGCGCTTTGAGATGCCGCTTAGCCCAATACGCTATCTGAAATAGGAGCGACGTAATTTGAACAAATGTGATAGAATTACGCTTAATTCTTATATTAACCGTAATATAAAATGATCTAATCGGGTCTCTCTTTGCATTACCCTAGGAGTTTAATACTGCATTTTACTCGCCACAGGAAGTTTAATAGTGCATTTTACTAGCCATTTCATGCGCTTTGAGATGCCGCTCAGCCCAATACGCTATCTGAAATAGGAGCGACGTAAATTTAACAAATGTGATAGAATTTCGTAGAATTCTTAAATTAACCATAATATACAATGATCTAAACGGGTCTCTGTTCGCCCTAGCCTAGAAGTTTAATAGTGCATTTTACTCGCCCTTTCACGCGCTTTAAGATGCCGCCTAGCCCAGTACGCTATCTGAAATAGGAGCGACGTAAGTTTAACAAATGTGATAGAATTACGCTGAATTCTTATATTAACCGTAATATAAAATGATCTAATCGTGTCCCTGTTTGCCTTACCCTATAAGTTTAATAGTGCATTTTACTCGCCATTCCACGCGCTTTAAGCTGCCGCCTAGCTGAGTGCGCTATCTGAAATAGGAACGACGTAAATTGAACAAATGTGATAGAATTTTGCTGAATTCTTAAATTAACCATAATATAAAATGATCTAATCGGGTCTCTGTTTGCCCTACCCTAGTAGTTTAATAGTGGATTTTGTTCGCCATTTCATGCGCTTTGAGATGCCGCTTAGCCCAATACGCTATCTGAAATAGGAGCGACGTAAATTGAACAAATGTGATAGAATTTCCCTGAATTCTTATATTAACCCAAATATAAAATGATCTAATCGGGTCTCTGATTGCCCTATCATCGAAGTTTAATAGTGCATTTCACTTGCCATTCCACGCGCTTTAAGATGCCGCCTAGCCCAGTATGCTATCTGAAATAGGAGCGACGTAAATTGAACAAATGTGATAGAATTTTGCTGAATTCTTAAATTAACCATAATATAAAATGATCTATTCGGGTCTCTGTTTGCCCTACCCTAGAAGTTTAATAGTGAATTCTACTCGCCACTGCTTGCGTTTTGAGATGCCGCTTAGCCCAATACGCTATCTGAAATATGAGCGACGTAACTTGAACAAATGTGATAGAATTTCGCTGAATTCTCATATTAACATTAATGTAAAATGATCTAATCGGGTCTCTGTTTGCCACACCCTAGAAGTTTAATCGTGGATTTTGCTCGCCATTTCATGCGCTTTGAGATGCCGCTTAGCCCAATACGCTATCTGAAATAGGAGCGATGTAAATTGAACAAATGTGATAGAATTTCCCTGAATTCTTATATTAACCTTAATGTAAAATGATCTAATCGGGTTTCCGTTCGCCCTACCCTAGGAGTTTAATAGTGCATTTCACTCGTCATTTCATGCGCTTTGAGATGCCGCTTAGCCCTATAAGCTAGCTGAAATAGGAGCGACGTAAATTGAATAAATGTGATAGAATTTCGCTGAATTCTTATATTAACCAAAATATAAAATGATCTAATCGGGTCTCGGATTGTCCTATCATGGAAGTTCAATAGTGCATTTTACTCGCCATTCCAGGCGCTTTAAGATGCCGCCTAGCCCAGTACGCTATCTGAAATTCGAGCGACGTAAATTGAACAAACGTGATAGGATTTCGCTGAATTCTTATATTAACCAAAATATAAAATGATCTAATCGGGTCTCTGATTGCCCTATCATAGAAGGCTAATAGTGCATTTTACTCGCTATTCCACGCGCTTTAAGATGCCGGCTAGCCCAGTAGGCTGTCTGAAATAGGAGTGACGTAAGTTGAACAAATGTGATAGAATTTCCCTGAATTCTTATATTAACCTTAATGTAAAATGATCTAATCGGGTCTCTATTTGCCCTAGCCTAGAAGTTTAATAGTGCATTTTATTCGACATTGCATGCGCTTTGAGATACCGCTTAGCCCAATACGCTATCTGAAATAGGAGCGACGTAAATTGAACAACTGTGATAGAATTTCCCTGAAATATTATATTAAACAAAATATAAAATGATCTAATCGGGTCTCTGATTGCCCTACCATAGGAGTTTAATAGTGCATTTTACTCGCCATTCCACGCGCTTTAAGATGCCGCGTAGCCCAATACGCTATCTGAAATAGGAGCGACGTAAATTTAACAAATGTGATAGAATTTCGCTGAATTCTTATATTAACCTTAATGTAAAATGATCTAATCGGGTCTCTGATTGCCCTATCATAGAAGGCTAATAGTGTATTTTACTGGCCATTCCACGCGCTTTAAGATGCCGGCTAGCCCAGTAGGCTGTCTGAAATAGGAGTGACGTAAATTGAACAAATGTGATAGAATTTCCCTGAATTCTTATATTAACCTTAATGTAAAATGATCTAATCGGGTCTCTATTTGCCCTAGCCTAGAAGTTTAATAGTGCATTTTATTCGACATTGCATGCGCTTTGAGATACCGCTTAGCCCAATACGCTATCTGAAATAGGAGCGACGTAAATTGAACAACTGTGATAGAATTTCCCTGAAATATTATATTAAACAAAATATAAAATGATCCAATCGGGTCTCTGATTGCCCTACCATAGGAGTTTAATAGTGCATTTTACTCGCTATTCCACGCGCTTTAAGATGCCGCGTAGCCCAATACGCTATCTGAAATAGGAGCGACGTAAATTTAACAAATGTGATAGAATTTCGCTGAATTCTTATATTAACCTTAATGTAAAATGATCTAATCGGGTCTCTGTTTGCCCTAGCCTAGAAGTTTAATAGTGCATTTTATTCGACATTGCATGCGCTTTGAGATGCCGCTAAGCCCAATACGCTACCTGAAATAGGAGCGACGTAAATTGAACAAATGTGATAGAATTTCCCTGAAATCTTATATTAAACAAAATATAAAATGATCTAATCGGGTCTCTGATTGCCCTACCATAGGAGTTTAATAGTGCATTTTACTAGCCATTCCACGCGCTTTAAGATGCCGCTTAGTCCAGTACGCTATCCGAAATAGGAGCGACGTAAGTTGAACAAATGTGATAGAATTACGCTTAATTCTTATATTAACCTTAATATAAAATGATCTAATCGGGTCTCTGATTGCCCTATCATAGAAGGCTAATAGTGTATTTTTACTGGCCATTCCACGCGCTTTAAGATGCCGCCTCGCCCAGTACGCTATCTGAAATAGGAGCGACGTAAATTGAACAAATGTGATAGAATTTTGCTGAATTCTTAAATTAACCATAATATAAAATGATCTAATCGGGTCTCTGTTTGTACTACCCTCGAAGTTTAATAGTGCATTTCACTCATCATTTCATGCGCTTTGAGATGCCACTTAGCCCAATAAGCTATCTGAAATAGGAGCGACGTAAATTGATCAAATGTGATAGAATTTGGCTGAATCCTTATATTAACCAAAATATAAAATGATCTAATCCGGTCTCTTATTGCCCTATCATAGAAGTTTCATAGTGCATTTTACTCGCCATTCCACGCGCTTTAAGATGCCGCCTAGCCCAGTACGCTATCTGAAATAGGAACGACGTAAATTGAACAAATGTGATAGAGTTTCGCTGAATTCTTATATTAACCGTAATATAAAATGATCTAATCGGGTCTCTGTTTGCTTTACCCTAGAAGTTTAATAGTGCATTTTACTCGTCATTTCATGCGCTTTGAGATTCCGCTTAGCCCAATACGCTATCTGAAATAGGAGCGACGTAAATTGAACAAATGTGATAGAATTTCCCTGAATTCTTATATTTACCAAATTATAAAATAATCTAATCGGGTCACTGATTGCCCTATCATAGAAGTTTAATAGTGCATTTTACTCGCCATTCCACGCGCTTTAAGATGCCGCCCAGCCCAGTACGCTATCTGAAATAGGAACGACGTAAATTTAAGAAATGTGATAGAATTTTGCTGAATTCTTAAATTAACCATAATATAAAATGATCTAATCGGGTCTCTGTTTGCCCTACCCTAGAAGTTTAACAGTGCATTTTACTCGCCATTTCATGCGCTTTGAGATGTCGCTTAGCCCAATACGCTATCTGAAACAGGAGCGACGTAAATTGAACAAATGTGATAGATTTTCCCTGAATTCTTATATTAACCTTAATGTAAAATGATCTAATCGGGTCTCTGTTCGCCCTACCATAGAAGTCTAATAGTGCATTTCACTCATCATTTCATGCGCTTTGAGATGCCGCTTAGCCCATTACGCTATCTGAAATAGGAGCGACGTAAATTGAACAAATGTGATACAATTTCGCTGAATTCTTATATTAACCAAAATATAAAATGATCTAATCAGGTCTCTGATTGCCCTATCATAGAAGTTTAATAGTGCATTTTACTCGCCATTCCACGCGCTTTAAGATGCCGCCTAGACCAGTACGCCATCTGAAATAGGAGCGATGTAAATTGAACAAATGTGATATAATTTCGCTGAAATCTTTTATTAACCGTAATGTAAAATGATTTAATCAGCTCTCTGTTCGCCCTAGCCTCGAAGTTTAATAGTGCATTTTATTCGACATTTCATGCGCTTTGAGATTCCGCTTAGGGCAATACGCTATCTGAAATAGGAGCGACGTAAATTGAACAAATGTGATAGAATTTCGCTGAATTCTTATATTAACCAAAATATAAAATGACCTAATCGGGTCTCTGTTTGCCCTACCCTAGAAGTTTATTAGTGCATTTAACTCCCCATTTCATGCGCTTCGAGATGCCGCTTAGCCCAATACGCTATCTGAAATAGGTGCGACGTAAATTGAACAAATGTGATAGAATTTCGCCGAATTCTTATATTACCCAAAATATAAAATGATCTAATCGGGTCTCTGTTCGCCTTACCCTAGAAGTTTTAATAGTGCATTTCACTCGCCATTCCACGCGCTTTAAGATGCCGCTTAGCCCAATACGCTATCTGAAATAGGAGCGACGTAAATTGAACAAAAGTGATAGAATTTTGCTGAATTCTTAAATTAACCATAATATAAAATGATCTAATCGGGTCTCTGTTTGCCCTACCCTAGAAGTTTAATAGTGCATTTTACTCGCCATTTCATGCGCTTTGAGATGCCGCTTAGCCCAATACGCTATCTGAAATAGGAGCGACGTAAATTGAACAAATGTGATAGAGTTACGCTGCATTCTTTTATTAACAATAATGTAAAATGATCTAATCGGATCTCTGTTCGCCCTAGCATAGAACTTTAATAGTGCATTTTATTCGCCATTTCATACGCTTTGAGATGCCGCCTTGCCCAATACGCTATCTGAAATAGGAGCGACGTAAATTGAACAAATGTGATAGAATTTCCCTGAAATCTTATATTAAACAAAATATAAAATGATCTAATCGGGTCTCTGATTGCCCTATCATAGAAGTTTAGCTGTGCATTTTACTCGCCATTCCACGCGCTTTAAGATGCCGCCTAGCCCAGCACGCTATCTAAATTAGGAGCGACGTAAGTTGAACAAATGTGATAGAATTTCGCTCAATTCTTAAATTAACCATAATATAAAATGATCTAATCGGGTCTCTGCTTGCCCTACCCTAGAAGTTTAATAGCGCATTTTAGTCGCCATTTCATGCGCTTGGAGATGCCGCTTCGCCCAATACGCTATCTGAAATGGGAGCGACGTAAATTGAACAAATGTGATAGAATTTCCCTGAAATCTTATATTAAACAAAATATAAAATGATCTAATCGGGTCTCTGATTGCCCTATCACAGAAGATTAGTAGTGCATTTTACTCGCCATTCCACGCGCTTTAAGATGCCGCCTAGCCCTGTACGCTATCTGAAATATGAGCGACGTAACTTGAACAAATGTGATAGAATTACGCTGCATTTTTATATTAACCGTAATATAAAATGATCTAATCGGGTCTCTGTTTGGCTTACCCTAGAAGTTTAATAGTGCATTATACTCGCCATCTCGTGCGCTTCGAGATGCCGCTTAGCCCAATACGCTATCTGAAATAGGAGCGACATAAATTGAACAAATGTGATAGAATTTCGCTGAATTCTTAAATTAACCATAATAACAAATGATCTAATCGGGTCTCTGTTTGCCCTACCCTAGAAGTTTAACAGTACATTTTACTCGCCATTTCATGCGCTTTGAGATGCCGCATAGCCCAATACGCTATCTGAAATAGGAGCGACGTAAATTGAACAAATGTGATAGAATTTCTGTGAATTCTTATATTAACCTCAATGTAAAATGATCTAATCGGGTCTCTGTTTGCCCTACCATAGAAGTCTTATAGTGCATTTCACTCGCCATTTCATGCTCTTTGAGATGCCGCTTAGCCCAATACGCTATCTGAAATAGGAGCGACGTAAATTGAACGAATGTGGTAGAATTTCGCTGAATTCTTAAATTAACCGTAATATAAAATGATCTAATCGGGTCTCTGTTTGCCCTACCCTAGAACTTTAATAGTGCATTTTACTCGTCATTTCATACGCTTTGAGATGCCGCTTAGCCTAATACGCTATCTGAAATAGGAGCGATATAAGTTGAACAAATGTGATAGAATTTCGCTGAATTCTTTTATTAACAATAATGTAAAATGATCTAATCGGATCTCTGTTCGCCCTAGCATAGAACTTTAATAGTGCATTTTATTCGCCATTTCATACGCTTTGAGATGCCGCCTTGCCCAATACGCTATCTGAAATAGGAGCGACGTAAATTGAACAAATGTGATAGAATTTCGCTGAATTATTTTATTAACCAGAATGTAAAATGATCTATTCTGGTCTCTGTTCGCCCTAGCCTAGAAGTTTATTAGTGCATTTTACTCGCCATTCCGCGCGCTTTAGGATGCCGCATAGCCCAGTTCGCTATCTGAAATATGAGCGACGTAAATTGAACAAATGTGATAGAATTTCGCTGAATTCTTATATTAACCAAAATATAAAATGATCTAATCGGGTCTCTGTTTGCCTTATCCTAGAAGTTTAATAGTGCATTTCACTCGTCATTTCATGCGCTTTGAGGTGCCGCTAAGCACAATAAGCTATCTGGAATAGCAGCGACGTAAATTGAACAAATGTGATAGAATTACGCCGAATTCTTATATTAACCGTAATATAAAATGATCTAATCGGGTCTCTGTTTGCCTTATCCTAGCAGTTTAATAGTGCATTTTACTCGCCATTCCACGCGCTTTAAGATGCCGCCTAGCCCAGTACGCTTCCTGAAATAGGAGCGACGTAAGTTGAACAAATGTGATAGAATTTTGCTGAATTCTTAAATTAACCACAATATAAAATGATCTAATCGGGTCTCTGATTGCCCCATCATAGAAGTTTAATAGCGCATTTTACTCGCCATTCCACGCGCTTTAAGATGCCGCCTAGCCCAGTACGCTATCTGAAATCGGAGCGACGTAAATTGAACAAGTGTGATAGAATTTTTCTGAATTCTGAAATTAACCATAATATAAAATGATCTAATCGGGTCTCTGTTCGCCCTACCATAGAAGTATAATAGTGCATTTCACTCGCCATTCCACGCGCTTTAAGATGCCGCCTAGCCCAGTACGCTATCTGAAATAGGAACGACGTAAATTGAACAAATGTGATAGAATTTTGCTGAATTCTTAAATTAACCATAATATAAAATGATCTAATCGGGTCTCTGATTGCCCTATCATAGAAGTTTACCAGTGCATTTTACTCGCCATTCCACGCGCTTTAAGATGCCGCCTAGCCCAGTACGCTATCTGAAATAGGAGCGACGTAAATTGAACAAGTGTGATAGAATTTTTCTGAATTCTTAAATTAACCATAATATAAAATGATCTAATAGGGTATCTGTTCGCCCTACCATAGACGTTTAATAGTGCATTTTACTCGCCATTTCATTCGCTTTGAAATGCCGCTTAGCCCAATACGCTATCTGAAATAGGAGCGACGTAAATTGAACAAATGTGATAGAATTTTGCTGAATTCTTAAATTAACCATAATATAAAATGATCTAATCGGATCTCTGTTTGCCCAACCCTAGAAGTTTAATAGTGCATTTTACTCGCCATTTCATCCGCCATCAGATGCCGCTTAGCCCAATACGCTATCTGAAATAGGAGCGACGTCAATTGAACAAATGTGATAGAATTTCGCTGAACTCTTAAATTAACCATAATATAAAATGATCTAACCGGGTCTCCGATTGCCCTATCATAGAAGTTTAGTACTGCATTTTACTCGCCATTCCACGCGCTTTACGTTGCCGCCTAGTCCAGTACGCTATCTCAAGCAGGAGCGGCGTAAGTTGAACAAATGTGATAGAATTACGCTGAATTCTTATATTAACCGTAATATAAAATGATCTAATCGGGTATCTGTTTGCCCTACCCTAGTAGTTTAATTGTGCATTTTACTCGCCATTTCATGCGCTTTGAGATGCCGCTTATCCCAATACGCTATCTGAAATAGGAGCGACGTAAATTGAACAAATGTGATAGAATTACGCTGAATTCTTATATTAACCGTAATATAAAATGATCTAATCGGGTATCTGTTTGCCCTACCCTAGTAGTTTAATTGTGCATTTTACTCGCCATTTCATGCGCTTTGAGATGCCGCTTATCCCAATACGCTATCTGAAATAGGAGCGACGTAAATTGAACAAGTGTGATAGAATTTTTCTGAATTCTTAAATTAACCATAATATAAAATGATCTAATCGGGTCTCTGTTTGCCCTACCCTAGTAGTTTAATAGTGCATTTTACTCGCCATTTCATACGCTTTGAGATGCCGCTTAGCCCAATACGCTATCTGAAGTAAGAGCGACGAAAGTTGAACAAATGTGATAGAATTTCGCTGAATTATTTTATTAACCAGAATGTAAAATGATCTAATCTGGTCTCTGTTCGCCCTGGCCTAGAAGTTTAATAGTGGATTTTACTCGGCATTCCACGCGCTATAAGTTGCCGCCTAGCCCAGTACGCTATCTGAATTAGGAGCAACCTAAATTGAACGAATGTGATAGAATTTTGCTGAATTCTTAAATTAACCATAATATAAAATGATCTAATCGAGTCTCTGCTTGCCCTACACTAGAACTTTAATAGTGCATTTTAGTCGCGATTTCATGCGCTTTGAGATGCCGCTTCACCCAATACGCTATCTGAAATGGGAGCGACGTAAATTGAACAAATGTGATAGAATTTCCCTGAAATCTTATATTAAACAAAATATAAAATGATCTAATCGGGTCTCTGATTGCCCTATCATAGAAGATTAGTAGTGCATCTTGCTCGCCATTCCACGCGCTTTAAGATGCCGCCTAGCCCAGTACGCTATCTGAAATATGAGCGACGTAACTTGAACAAATGTGATAGAATTACGCTGCATTCTTATATTAACCGTTATATAAAATGATCTAATCGGGTCTCTGTTTGCCTTACCCTAGAAGTTTAATAGTGCATTATACTCGCCATTTCATGCGCTTCGAGATGCCGCTTAGCCCAATACGCTATCTGAAATAGGAGCGACATAAATTGAACAAATGTGATAGAATTTCGCTGAATTCTTAAATTAACCATAATAACAAATGATCTAATCGGGTCTCTGTTTGCCCTACCCTAGAAGTTTAACAGTGCATTTTACTCGCCATTTCATGCGCTTTGAGATGCCGCATAGCCCAATACGCTATCTGAAATAGGAGCGACGTACATTGAACAAATGTGTAAGAATTTCTGTGAATTCTTATATTAACCTCAATGTAAAATGATCTAATCGGGTCTCTGATTGCCCTAGCATAGAAGTTTAATAGTGCATTTTACTCGCCATTCCGCGCGCTTTAAGATGCCGCATAGCCCAGTTCACTATCTGAAATATGAGCGACGTAAATTGAACAAATGTGATAGAATTTCGCTGAATTATTTTATTAACCAGAATGTAAAATGATCTAATCTGGTCTCTGTTCGCCCTAGCCTAGAAGTTTAATAGTGGATTTTACTCGGCATTCCACGCGCTTTAAGATGCCGCCTAGCCCAGTACGCTATCTGAAATAGGAGCGACCTAAATTGAACGAATGTGATAGAATTTTGCTGAATTCTTAAATTAACCATAATATAAAATGATCTAATCGGGTCTCTGCTTGCCCTACCCTAGAAGTTTAATAGTGCATTTTAGTCGCCATTTCATGCGCTTTGAGATGCCGCTTCGTCCAATACGCTATCTGAAATGGGAGCGACGTAAATTGAACAAATGTGATATAATTCCCCTGAAATCTTATATTAAACAAAATATAAAATGATCTAATCGGGTCTCTGATTGCCCTATCATAGAAGATTAGTAGTGCATTTTACTCGCCATTCCACGCGCTTTAAGATGCCGCCTAGCCCAGTACGCTATCTGAAATATGAGAGACGTAACTTGAACAAATGTGATAGAATTACGCTGCATTCTTATATTAACCGTAATATAAAATGATCTAATCGGGTCTCCGATTGCCCTATCATAGAAGTTTAGTACTGCATTTTACTCGCCATTCCACGCGCTTTACGTTGCCGCCTAGTCCGGTACGCTATCTCACGCAGGAGCGGCGTAAGTTGAACAAATGTGATAGAATTACGCTGAATTCTTATATTAACCGTAATATAAAATGATCTAATCGGGTATCTGTTTGCCCTACCCTAGTAGTTTAATTGTGCATTTTACTCGCCATTTCATGCGCTTTGAGATGCCGCTTATCCCAATACGCTATCTGAAATAGGAGCGACGTAACTTGAACAAATGTGATAGAATTACGCTGCATTCTTATATTAACCGTTATATAAAATGATCTAATCGGGTCTCTGTTTGCCTTACCCTAGAAGTTTAATAGTGCATTATACTCGCCATTTCATGCGCTTCGAGATGCCGCTTAGCCCAATACGCTATCTGAAATAGGAGCGACATAAATTGAACAAATGTGATAGAATTTCGCTGAATTCTTAAATTAACCATAATAACAAATGATCTAATCGGGTCTCTGTTTGCCCTACCCTAGAAGTTTAACAGTGCATTTTACTCGCCATTTCATGCGCTTTGAGATGCCGCATAGCCCAATACGCTATCTGAAATAGGAGCGACGTACATTGAACAAATGTGTAAGAATTTCTGTGAATTCTTATATTAACCTCAATGTAAAATGATCTAATCGGGTCTCTGATTGCCCTAGCATAGAAGTTTAATAGTGCATTTTACTCGCCATTCCTCGCGCTTTAAGATGCCGCATAGCCCACTTCGCTATCTGAAATGTGATCGACGTAAATTGAACAAATGTGATAGAATTTCGCTGAATTATTTTATTAACCAGAATGTAAAATGATCTAATCTGGTCTCTGTTCGCCCTAGCCTAGAAGTTTAATAGTGGATTTTACTCGGCATTCCACGCGCTTTAAGAAGCCGCCTAGCCCAGTACGCTATCTGAAATAGGAGCGACCGAAATTGAACGAATGTGATAGAATTTTGCTGAATTCTTAAATTAACCATAATATAAAATGATCTAATCGGGTCTCTGCTTGCCCTACCCTAGAAGTTTAATAGTGCATTTTAGTCGCCATTTCATGCGCTTTGAGATGCCGCTTCGTCCAATACGCTATCTGAAATGGGAGCGACGTAAATTGAACAAATGTGATAGAATTCCCCTGAAATCTTATATTAAACAAAATATAAAATGATCTAATCGGGTCTCTGATTGCCCTATCATAGAAGATTAGTAGTGCATTTTACTCGCCATTCCACGCGCTTTAAGATGCCGCCTAGCCCAGTACGCTATCTGAAATATGAGAGACGTAAATTGAACAAATGTGATAGAATTACGCTGCATTCTTATATTAACCGTAATATAAAATGATCTAATCGGGTCTCCGATTGCCCTATCATAGAAGTTTAGTACTGCATTTTACTCGCCATTCCACGCGCTTTACGTTGCCGCCTAGTCCGGTACGCTATCTCACGCAGGAGCGGCGTAAGTTGAACAAATGTGATAGAATTACGCTGAATTCTTATATTAACCGTAATATAAAATGATCTAATCGGGTATCTGTTTGCCCTACCCTAGTAGTTTAATTGTGCATTTTACTCGCCATTTCATGCGCTTTGAGATGCCGCTTATCCCAATACGCTATCTGAAATAGGAGCGACGTAACTTGAACAAATGTGATAGAATTACGCTGCATTCTTATATTAACCGTTATATAAAATGATCTAATCGGGTCTCTGTTTGCCTTACCCTAGAAGTTTAATAGTGCATTATACTCGCCATTTCATGCGCTTCGAGATGCCGCTTAGCCCAATACGCTATCTGAAATAGGAGCGACATAAATTGAACAAATGTGATAGAATTTCGCTGAATTCTTAAATTAACCATAATAACAAATGATCTAATCGGGTCTCTGTTTGCCCTACCCTAGAAGTTTAACAGTGCATTTTACTCGCCATTTCATGCGCTTTGAGATGCCGCATAGCCCAATACGCTATCTGAAATAGGAGCGACGTACATTGAACAAATGTGTAAGAATTTCTGTGAATTCTTATATTAACCTCAATGTAAAATGATCTAATCGGGTCTCTGATTGCCCTAGCATAGAAGTTTAATAGTGCATTTTACTCGCCATTCCGCGCGCTTTAAGATGCCGCATAGCCCAGTTCACTATCTGAAATATGAGCGACGTAAATTGAACAAATGTGATAGAATTTCGCTGAATTATTTTATTAACCAGAATGTAAAATGATCTAATCTGGTCTCTGTTCGCCCTAGCCTAGAAGTTTAATAGTGGATTTTACTCGGCATTCCACGCGCTTTAAGATGCCGCCTAGCCCAGTACGCTATCTGAAATAGGAGCGACCTAAATTGAACGAATGTGATAGAATTTTGCTGAATTCTTAAATTAACCATAATATAAAATGATCTAATCGGGTCTATGCTTGCCCTACCCTAGAAGTTTAATAGTGCATTTTAGTCGCCATTTCATGCGCTTTGAGATGCCGCTTCGTCCAATACGCTATCTGAAATGGGAGCGACGTAAATTGAACAAATGTGATAGAATTCCCCTGAAATCTTATATTAAACAAAATATAAAATGATCTAATCGGGTCTCTGATTGCCCTATCATAGAAGATTAGTAGTGCATTTTACTCGCCATTCCACGCGCTTTAAGATGCCGCCTAGCCCAGTACGCTATCTGAAATATGAGAGACGTAACTTGAACAAATGTGATAGAATTACGCTGCATTCTTATATTAACCGTAATATAAAATGATCTAATCGGGTCTCCGATTGCCCTATCATAGAAGTTTAGTACTGCATTTTACTCGCCATTCCACGCGCTTTACGTTGCCGCCTAGTCCGGTACGCTATCTCACGCAGGAGCGGCGTAAGTTGAACAAATGTGATAGAATTACGCTGAATTCTTATATTAACCGTAATATAAAATGATCTAATCGGGTATCTGTTTGCCCTACCCTAGTAGTTTAATTGTGCATTTTACTCGCCAGTTCATGCGCTTTGAGATGCCGCTTATCCCAATACGCTATCTGAAATAGGAGCGACGTAAGTTGAACAAATGTGATAGAATTTCGCTGAATTCTTTTAAGAACCATAATGTAAAATGATCTAATCGGGTCTCTGATTGCCCTATCATAGAAGTTTAGCAGTGCATTTTACTCACCATTCCACGCGCTTTAAGATGCCGCCTAGCCCAGTACGCTATCTAAATTAGGAGCGACGTAAGTTGAACAAATGTGATAGAATTTCGCTCAATTCTTAAATTAACCATAATATAAAATGATCTAATCGGGTCTCTGTTTGCCCTGCCCTAGAACGTTAATAGTGCATTTTACTCGTCATTTCATGCGCTTTGAGGTGCCGCTTAGCCTAATACGCTATCTGAAATAGGAGCGATATAAGTTGAACAAATGTGTCAGAATTTCGCTGAATTCTTTTATTAACCATAATGTAAAATGATCTAATCGGATCACAGATTGCCCTACCCTAGAAGTTTAATAGTGCATTTCACTCGTCATTTCATGCGCTTTGAGATGCCGCTAAGCACAATAAGCTATCTGGAATAGCAGCGACGTAAATTGAACAAATGTGATAGAATTACGCCGAATTCTTATACTTACCGTAATATAAAATGATCTAATCGGGTCTCTGTTTGCCTTATCCTAGAAGTTTAATAGTGCATTTTACTCGCCATTTCATGCGCTTTGAAATGCCGTTTAGCCCAATACGCTATCTGAAATAGGAGCGACGTAAATTGAACAAATGTGATAGAATTACGCTGAATTCTTATATTAACCGTAATATAAAATGATCTAACCGGGTCTCTGTTCGCCCTACCATAGAAGTCTAATAGTGCATTTTACTCGCCATTTCATGCTCTTTGAGATGCCGCCTAGCCCAATACGCTATCTGAACTAGGAGCGACGTAAGTTGAACAAATGTGATAGAATTTCTGTGAATTCTTATATTAACCTCAATGTAAAATGATCTAATCGGGTCTCTGTTTGCCCTACCATAGAAGTCTTATAGTGCATTTCACTCGCCATTTCATGCTCTTTGAGATGCCGATTAGCCCAATACGCTGTCTGAAATAGGAGCGACGTAAATTGAACGAATGTGGTAGAATTTCGCTGACTTCTTATATTAACCGTAATATAAAATGATCTAATCGGGTCTCTGTTTGCCCTACCCTAGAACTTTAATAGTGCATTTTACTCGTCATTTCATACGCTTTGAGGTGCCGCTTAGCCTAATACGCTATCTGAAATAGGAGCGATATAAGTTGAACAAATGTGATAGAATTTCGCAGAATTCTTTTATTAACAATAATGTAAAATGATCTAATCGGATCTATGTTCGCCCTAGCATAGAACTTTAATAGTGCATTTTATTCGCCATTTCATACGCTTTGAGATGCCGCTTTGCCCAATACGCTATCTGAAATAGGAGCGACGTAAATTGAACAAATGTGATAGAATTTCGCTGAATTATTTTATTAACCAGAATGTAAAATGATCTAATCTGGTCTCTGTTCGCCCTAGCCTAGAAGTTTAATAGTGCATTTTACTCGCCATTCCGCGCGCTTTAGGATGCCGCATAGCCCAGTTCGCTATCTGAAATATGAGCGACGTAAATTGAACAAATGTGATAGAATTTCGCTGAATTCTTATATTAACCAAAATATAAAATGATCTAATCGGGTCTCTGTTTGCCTTATCCTAGAAGTTTAATAGTGCATTTCACTCGTCATTTCATGCGCTTTGAGGTGCCGCTAAGCACAATAAGCTATCTGGAATAGCAGCGACGTAAATTGACCAAATGTGATAGAATTACGCCGAATTCTTATATTAACCGTAATATAAAATGATCTAATCGGGTCTCTGTTTGCCTTATCCTAGCAGTTTAATAGTGCATTTTACTCGCCATTCCACGCGCTTTAAGATGCCGCCTAGCCCAGTACGCTTCCTGAAATAGGAGCGACGTAAATTGAACAAATGTGATAGAATTTTGCTGAATTCTTAAATTAACCACAATATAAAATGATCTAATCGGGTCTCTGATTGCCCCATCATAGAAGTTTAATAGCGCATTTTACTCGCCATTCCACGCGCTTTAAGATGCCGCCTAGCCCAGTACGCTATCTGAAATCGGAGCGACGTAAATTGAACAAGTGTGATAGAATTTTTCTGAATTCTGAAATTAACCATAATATAAAATGATCTAATCGGGTCTCTGTTCGCCCTACCATAGAAGTCTAATAGTGCATTTCACTCGCCATTCCACGCGCTTTAAGATGCCGCCGAGCCCAGTACGCTATCTGAAATAGGAACGACGTAAATTGAACAAATGTGATAGAATTTTGCTGAATTCTTAAATTAACCATAATATAAAATGATCTAATCGGGTCTCTGATTGCCCTATCATAGAAGTTTACCAGTGCATTTTACTCGCCATTCCACGCGCTTTAAGATGCCGCCTAGCCCAGTACGCTATCTGAAATAGGAGCGACGTAAATTGAACAAGTGTGATAGAATTTTTCTGAATTCTTAAATTAACCATAATATAAAATGATCTAATAGGGTATCTGTTCGCTCTACCATAGACGTTTAATAGTGCATTTTACTCGCCATTTCATTCGCTTTGAAATGCCGCTTAGCCCAATACGCTATCTGAAATAGGAGCGACGTAAATTGAACAAATGTGATAGAATTTTGCTGAATTCTTAAATTAACCATAATATAAAATGATCTAATCGGGTCTCTGTTTGCCCAACCCTAGAAGTTTAATAGTGCATTTTACTCGCCATTTCATCCGCCATCAGATGCCGCTTAGCCCAATACGCTATCTGAAATAGGAGCGACGTCAATTGAACAAATGTGATAGAATTTCGCTGAACTCTTAAATTAACCATAATATAAAATGATCTAACCGGGTCTCCGATTGCCCTATCATAGAAGTTTAGTACTGCATTTTACTCGCCATTCCACGCGCTTTACGTTGCCGCCTAGTCCAGTACGCTATCTCAAGCAGGAGCGGCGTAAGTTGAACAAATGTGATAGAATTACGCTGAATTCTTATATTAACCGTAATATAAAATGATCTAATCGGGTATCTGTTTGCCCTACCCTAGTAGTTTAATTGTGCATTTTACTCGCCATTTCATGCGCTTTGAGATGCCGCTTATCCCAATACGCTATCTGAAATAGGAGCGACGTAAATTGAACAAATGTGATAGAATTACGCTGAATTCTTATATTAACCGTAATATAAAATGATCTAATCGGGTATCTGTTTGCCCTACCCTAGTAGTTTAATTGTGCATTTTACTCGCCATTTCATGCGCTTTGAGATGCCGCTTATCCCAATACGCTATCTGAAATAGGAGCGACGTAAATTGAACAAGTGTGATAGAATTTTTCTGAATTCTTAAATTAACCATAATATAAAATGATCTAATCGGGTCTCTGTTTGCCCTACCCTAGTAGTTTAATAGTGCATTTTACTCGCCATTTCATACGCTTTGAGATGCCGCTTAGCCCAATACGCTATCTGAAGTAAGAGCGACGAAAGTTGAACAAATGTGATAGAATTTCGCTGAATTATTTTATTAACCAGAATGTAAAATGATCTAATCTGGTCTCTGTTCGCCCTGGCCTAGAAGTTTAATAGTGGATTTTACTCGGCATTCCACGCGCTATAAGATGCCGCCTAGCACAGTACGCTATCTGAAATAGGAGCAACCTAAATTGAACGAATGTGATAGAATTTTGCTGAATTCTTAAATTAACCATAATATAAAATGATCTAATCGGGTCTCTGCTTGCCCTACCCTAGAAGTTTAATAGTGCATTTTAGTCGCGATTTCATGCGCTTTGAGATGCCGCTTCACCCAATACGCTATCTGAAATGGGAGCGACGTAAATTGAACAAATGTGATAGAATTTCCCTGAAATCTTATATTAAACAAAATATAAAATGATCTAATCGGGTCTCTGATTGCCCTATCATAGAAGATTAGTAGTGCATCTTACTCGCCATTCCACGCGCTTTAAGATGCCGCCTAGCCCAGTACGCTATCTGAAATATGAGCGACGTAACTTGAACAAATGTGATAGAATTACGCTGCATTCTTATATTAACCGTTATATAAAATGATATAATCGGGTCTCTGTTTGCCTTACCCTAGAAGTTTAATAGTGCATTATACTCGCCATTTCATGCGCTTCGAGATGCCGCTTAGCCCAATACGCTATCTGAAATAGGAGCGACATAAATTGAACAAATGTGATAGAATTTCGCTGAATTCTTAAATTAACCATAATAACAAATGATCTAATCTGGTCTCTGTTCGCCCTAGCCTAGAAGTTTAATAGTGGATTTTACTCGGCATTCCACGCGCTTTAAGATGCCGCCTAGCCCAGTACGCTATCTGAAATAGGAGCGACGTAAATTGAACGAATGTGATAGAATTTTGCTGAATTCTTAAATTAACCATAATATAAAATGATCTAATCGGGTCTCTGCTTGCCCTACCCTAGAAGTTTAATAGTGCATTTTAGTCGCCATTTCATGCGCTTTGAGATGCCGCTTCGTCCAATACGCTATCTGAAATGGGAGCGACGTAAATTGAACAAATGTGATAGAATTCCCCTGAAATCTTATATTAAACAAAATATAAAATGATCTAATCGGGTCTCTGATTGCCCTATCATAGAAGTTTAGTAGTGCATTTTACTCGCCATTCCACGCGCTTTAAGATGCCGCCTAGCCCAGTACGCTATCTGAAATATGAGAGACGTAACTTGAACAAATGTGATAGAATTACGCTGCATTCTTATATTAACCGTAATATAAAATGATCTAATCGGGTCTCCGATTGCCCTATCATAGAAGTTTAGTACTGCATTTTACTCGCCATTCCACGCGCTTTAAGTTGCCGCCTAGTCCGGTACGCTATCTCACGCAGGAGCGGCGTAAGTTGAACAAATGTGATAGAATTACGCTGAATTCTTATATTAACCGTAATATAAAATGATCTAATCGGGTATCTGTTTGCCCTACCCTAGTAGTTTAATTGTGCATTTTACTCGCCATTTCATGCGCTTTGAGATGCCGCTTATCCCAATACGCTATCTGAAATAGGAGCGACGTAACTTGAACAAATGTGATAGAATTACGCTGCATTCTTATATTAACCGTTATATAAAATGATCTAATCGGGTCTCTGTTTGCCTTACCCTAGAAGTTTAATAGTGCATTATACTCGCCATTTCATGCGCTTCGAGATGCCGCTTAGCCCAATACGCTATCTGAAATAGGAGCGACATAAATTGAACAAATGTGATAGAATTTCGCTGAATTCTTAAATTAACCATAATAACAAATGATCTAATCGGGTCTCTGTTTGCCCTACCCTAGAAGTTTAACAGTGCATTTTACTCGCCATTTCATGCGCTTTGAGATGCCGCATAGCCCAATACGCTATCTGAAATAGGAGCGACGTACATTGAACAAATGTGTAAGAATTTCTGTGAATTCTTATATTAACCTCAATGTAAAATGATCTAATCGGGTCTCTGATTGCCCTAGCATAGAAGTTTAATAGTGCATTTTACTCGCCATTCCGCGCGCTTTAAGATGCCGCATAGCCCAGTTCACTATCTGAAATATGAGCGACGTAAATTGAACAAATGTGATAGAATTTCGCTGAATTATTTTATTAACCAGAATGTAAAATGATCTAATCTGGTCTCTGTTCGCCCTAGCCTAGAAGTTTAATAGTGGATTTTACTCGGCATTCCACGCGCTTTAAGATGCCGCCTAGCCCAGTACGCTATCTGAAATAGGAGCGACCTAAATTGAACGAATGTGATAGAATTTTGCTGAATTCTTAAATTAACCATAATATAAAATGATCTAATCGGGTCTCTGCTTGCCCTACCCTAGAAGTTTAATAGTGCATTTTAGTCGCCATTTCATGCGCTTTGAGATGCCGCTTCGTCCAATACGCTATCTGAAATGGGAGCGACGTAAATTGAACAAATGTGATAGAATTTCTGTGAATTCTTATATTAACCCCAATGTAAAATGATCTAATCGGGTCTCTGTTTGCCCTACCATAGAAGTCTTATAGTGCATTTCACTCGCCATTTCATGCTCTTTGAGATGCCGCTTAGCCCAATACGCTATCTGAAATAGGAGCGACGTAAATTGAACGAATGTGGTAGAATTTCGCTGAATTCTTAAATTAACCGTAATATAAAATGATCTAATCGGGTCTCTGTTTGCCCTACCCTAGAACTTTAATAGTGCATTTTACTCGTCATTTCATACGCTTTGAGATGCCGCTTAGCCTAATACGCTATCTGAAATAGGAGCGATATAAGTTGAACAAATGTGATAGAATTTCGCTGAATTCTTTATTAACAATAATGTAAAATGATCTAATCGGATCTCTGTTCGCCCTAGCATAGAACTTTAATAGTGCATTTTATTCGCCATTTCATACGCTTTGAGATGCCGCCTTGCCCAATACGCTATCTGAAATAGGAGCGACGTAAATTGAACAAATGTGATAGAATTTCGCTAAATTATTTTATTAACCAGAATGTAAAATGATCTATTCTGGTCTCTGTTCGCCCTAGCCTAGAAGTTTATTAGTGCATTTTACTCGCCATTCCGCGCGCTTTAGGATGCCGCATAGCCCAGTTCGCTATCTGAAATATGAGCGACGTAAATTGAACAAATGTGATAGAATTTCGCTGAATTCTTATATTAACCAAAATATAAAATGATCTAATCGGGTCTCTGTTTGCCTTATCCTAGAAGTTTAATAGTGCATTTCACTCGTCATTTCATGCGCTTTGAGGTGCCGCTAAGCACAATAAGCTATCTGGAATAGCAGCGACGTAAATTGAACAAATGTGATAGAATTACGCCGAATTCTTATATTAACCGTAATATAAAATGATCTAATCGGGTCTCTGTTTGCCTTATCCTAGCAGTTTAATAGTGCATTTTACTCGCCATTCCACGCGCTTTAAGATGCCGCCTAGCCCAGTACGCTTCCTGAAATAGGAGCGACGTAAGTTGAACAAATGTGATAGAATTTTGCTGAATTCTTAAATTAACCACAATATAAAATGATCTAATCGGGTCTCTGATTGCCCCATCATAGAAGTTTAATAGCGCATTTTACTCGCCATTCCACGCGCTTTAAGATGCCGCCTAGCCCAGTACGCTATCTGAAATCGGAGCGACGTAAATTGAACAAGTGTGATAGAATTTTTCTGAATTCTGAAATTAACCATAATATAAAATGATCTAATCGGGTCTCTGTTCGCCCTACCATAGAAGTATAATAGTGCATTTCACTCGCCATTCCACGCGCTTTAAGATGCCGCCGAGCCCAGTACGCTATCTGAAATAGGAACGACGTAAATTGAACAAATGTGATAGAATTTTGCTGAATTCTTAAATTAACCATAATATAAAATGATCTAATCGGGTCTCTGATTGCCCTATCATAGAAGTTTACCAGTGCATTTTACTCGCCATTCCACGCGCTTTAAGATGCCGCCTAGCCCAGTACGCTATCTGAAATAGGAGCGACGTAAATTGAACAAGTGTGATAGAATTTTTCTGAATTCTTAAATTAACCATAATATAAAATGATCTAATAGGGTATCTGTTCGCTCTACCATAGACGTTTAATAGTGCATTTTACTCGCCATTTCATTCGCTTTGAAATGCCGCTTAGCCCAATACGCTATCTGAAATAGGAGCGACGTAAATTGAACAAATGTGATAGAATTTTTCTGAATTCTTAAATTAACCATAATATAAAATGATCTAATCGGGTCTCTGTTTGCCCTACCCTAGTAGTTTAATAGTGCATTTTACTCGCCATTTCATACGCTTTGAGATGCCGCTTAGCCCAATACGCTATCTGAAGTAAGAGCGACGAAAGTTGAACAAATGTGATAGAATTTCGCTGAATTATTTTATTAACCAGAATGTAAAATGATCTAATCTGGTCTCTGTTCGCCCTGGCCTAGAAGTTTAATAGTGGATTTTACTCGGCATTCCACGCGCTATAAGATGCCGCCTAGCCCAGTACGCTATCTGAAATAGGAGCAACCTAAATTGAACGAATGTGATAGAATTTTGCTGAATTCTTAAATTAACCATAATATAAAATGATCTAATCGGGTCTCTGCTTGCCCTACCCTAGAAGTTTAATAGTGCATTTTAGTCGCGATTTCATGCGCTTTGAGATGCCGCTTCACCCAATACGCTATCTGAAATGGGAGCGACGTAAATTGAACAAATGTGATAGAATTTCCCTGAAATCTTATATTAAACAAAATATAAAATGATCTAATCGGGTCTCTGATTGCCCTATCATAGAAGATTAGTAGTGCATCTTGCTCGCCATTCCACGCGCTTTAAGATGCCGCCTAGCCCAGTACGCTATCTGAAATATGAGCGACGTAACTTGAACAAATGTGATAGAATTACGCTGCATTCTTATATTAACCGTTATATAAAATGATCTAATCGGGTCTCTGTTTGCCTTACCCTAGAAGTTTAATAGTGCATTATACTCGCCATTTCATGCGCTTCGAGATGCCGCTTAGCCCAATACGCTATCTGAAATAGGAGCGACATAAATTGAACAAATGTGATAGAATTTCGCTGAATTCTTAAATTAACCATAATCACAAATGATCTAATCGGGTCTCTGTTTGCCCTACCCTAGAAGTTTAACAGTGCATTTTACTCGCCATTTCATGCGCTTTGAGATGCCGCATAGCCCAATACGCTATCTGAAATAGGAGCGACGTACATTGAACAAATGTGTAAGAATTTCTGTGAATTCTTATATTAACCTCAATGTAAAATGATCTAATCGGGTCTCTGATTGCCCTAGCATAGAAGTTTAATAGTGCATTTTACTCGCCATTCCGCGCGCTTTAAGATGCCGCATAGCCCAGTTCACTATCTGAAATATGAGCGACGTAAATTGAACAAATGTGATAGAATTTCGCTGAATTATTTTATTAACCAGAATGTAAAATGATCTAATCTGGTCTCTGTTCGCCCTAGCCTAGAAGTTTAATAGTGGATTTTACTCGGCATTCCACGCGCTTTAAGAAGCCGCCTAGCCCAGTACGCTATCTGAAATAGGAGCGACCGAAATTGAACGAATGTGATAGAATTTTGCTGAATTCTTAAATTAACCATAATATAAAATGATCTAATCGGGTCTCTGCTTGCCCTACCCTAGAAGTTTAATAGTGCATTTTAGTCGCCATTTCATGCGCTTTGAGATGCCGCTTCGTCCAATACGCTATCTGAAATGGGAGCGACGTAAATTGAACAAATGTGATATAATTCCCCTGAAATCTTATATTAAACAAAATATAAAATGATCTAATCGGGTCTCTGATTGCCCTATCATAGAAGATTAGTAGTGCATTTTACTCGCCATTCCACGCGCTTTAAGATGCCGCCTAGCCCAGTACGCTATCTGAAATATGAGAGACGTAACTTGAACAAATGTGATAGAATTACGCTGCATTCTTATATTAACCGTAATATAAAATGATCTAATCGGGTCTCCGATTGCCCTATCATAGAAGTTTAGTACTGCATTTTACTCGCCATTCCACGCGCTTTACGTTGCCGCCTAGTCCGGTACGCTATCTCACGCAGGAGCGGCGTAAGTTGAACAAATGTGATAGAATTACGCTGAATTCTTATATTAACCGTAATATAAAATGATCTAATCGGGTATCTGTTTGCCCTACCCTAGTAGTTTAATTGTGCATTTTACTCGCCAGTTCATGCGCTTTGAGATGCCGCTTATCCCAATACGCTATCTGAAATAGGAGCGACGTAACTTGAACAAATGTGATAGAATTACGCTGCATTCTTATATTAACCGTTATATAAAATGATCTAATCGGGTCTCTGT
This sequence comes from Macropis europaea, assembly GCA_916610135.2. Lineage (NCBI taxonomy): Eukaryota > Metazoa > Arthropoda > Insecta > Hymenoptera > Melittidae > Macropis > Macropis europaea. The sequence continues at coordinate 179,907 of CAKAJE020002031.1, forward strand.
TTGCCTTACCCTAGAAGTTTAATAGTGCATTATACTCGCCATTTCATGCGCTTCGAGATGCCGCTTAGCCCAATACGCTATCTGAAATAGGAGCGACATAAATTGAACAAATGTGATAGAATTTCGCTGAATTCTTAAATTAACCATAATAACAAATGATCTAATCGGGTCTCTGTTTGCCCTACCCTAGAAGTTTAACAGTGCATTTTACTAGCCATTTCATGCGCTTTGAGATGCCGCATAGCCCAATACGCTATCTGAAATAGGAGCGACGTACATTGAACAAATGTGTAAGAATTTCTGTGAATTCTTATATTAACCTCAATGTAAAATGATCTAATCGGGTCTCTGATTGCCCTAGCATAGAAGTTTAATAGTGCATTTTACTCGCCATTCCGCGCGCTTTAAGATGCCGCATAGCCCAGTTCACTATCTGAAATATGAGCGACGTAAATTGAACAAATGTGATAGAATTTCGCTGAATTATTTTATTAACCAGAATGTAAAATGATCTAATCTGGTCTCTGTTCGCCCTAGCCTAGAAGTTTAATAGTGGATTTTACTCGGCATTCCACGCGCTTTAAGATGCCGCCTAGCCCAGTACGCTATCTGAAATAGGAGCGACCTAAATTGAACGAATGTGATAGAATTTTGCTGAATTCTTAAATTAACCATAATATAAAATGATCTAATCGGGTCTCTGCTTGCCCTACCCTAGAAGTTTAATAGTGCATTTTAGTCGCCATTTCATGCGCTTTGAGATGCCGCTTCGTCCAATACGCTATCTGAAATGGGAGCGACGTAAATTGAACAAATGTGATAGAATTCCCCTGAAATCTTATATTAAACAAAATATAAAATGATCTAATCGGGTCTCTGATTGCCCTATCATAGAAGATTAGTAGTGCATTTTACTCGCCATTCCACGCGCTTTAAGATGCCGCCTAGCCCAGTACGCTATCTGAAATATGAGAGACGTAACTTGAACAAATGTGATAGAATTTCGCTGAATTCTTATATTAACCGTAATATAAAATGATCTAATCGTGTCTCCGATTGCCCTATCATAGAAGTTTAGTACTGCATTTTACTCGCCATTCCACGCGCTTTACGTTGCCGCCTAGTCCGGTACGCTATCTCACGCAGGAGCGGCGTAAGTTGAACAAATGTGATAGAATTACGCTGAATTCTTATATTAACCGTAATATAAAATGATCTAATCGGGTATCTGTTTGCCCTACCCTAGTAGTTTAATTGTGCATTTTACTCGCCAGTTCATGCGCTTTGAGATGCCGCTTATCCCAATACGCTATCTGAAATAGGAGCGACGTAACTTGAACAAATGTGATAGAATTACGCTGCATTCTTATATTAACCGTTATATAAAATGATCTAATCGGGTCTCTGTTTGCCTTACCCTAGAAGTTTAATAGTGCATTATACTCGCCATTTCATGCGCTTCGAGATGCCGCTTAGCCCAATACGCTATCTGAAATAGGAGCGACATAAATTGAACAAATGTGATAGAATTTCGCTGAATTCTTAAATTAACCATAATAACAAATGATCTAATCGGGTCTCTGTTTGCCCTACCCTAGAAGTTTAACAGTGCATTTTACTCGCCATTTCATGCGCTTTGAGATGCCGCATAGCCCAATACGCTATCTGAAATAGGAGCGACGTACATTGAACAAATGTGTAAGAATTTCTGTGAATTCTTATATTAACCTCAATGTAAAATGATCTAATCGGGTCTCTGATTGCCCTAGCATAGAAGTTTAATAGTGCATTTTACTCGCCATTCCGCGCGCTTTAAGATGCCGCATAGCCCAGTTCACTATCTGAAATATGAGCGACGTAAATTGAACAAATGTGATAGAATTTCGCTGAATTATTTTATTAACCAGAATGTAAAATGATCTAATCTGGTCTCTGTTCGCCCTAGCCTAGAAGTTTAATAGTGGATTTTACTCGGCATTCCACGCGCTTTAAGATGCCGCCTAGCCCAGTACGCTATCTGAAATAGGAGCGACCTGAATTGAACGAATGTGATAGAATTTTGCTGAATTCTTAAATTAACCATAATATAAAATGATCTAATCGGGTCTATGCTTGCCCTACCCTAGAAGTTTAATAGTGCATTTTAGTCGCCATTTCATGCGCTTTGAGATGCCGCTTCGTCCAATACGCTATCTGAAATGGGAGCGACGTAAATTGAACAAATGTGATAGAATTCCCCTGAAATCTTATATTAAACAAAATATAAAATGATCTAATCGGGTCTCTGATTGCCCTATCATAGAAGATTAGTAGTGCATTTTACTCGCCATTCCACGCGCTTTAAGATGCCGCCTAGCCCAGTACGCTATCTGAAATATGAGAGACGTAACTTGAACAAATGTGATAGAATTACGCTGCATTCTTATATTAACCGTAATATAAAATGATCTAATCGGGTCTCCGATTGCCCTATCATAGAAGTTTAGTACTGCATTTTACTCGCCATTCCACGCGCTTTACGTTGCCGCCTAGTCCGGTACGCTATCTCACGCAGGAGCGGCGTAAGTTGAACAAATGTGATAGAATTACGCTGAATTCTTATATTAACCGTAATATAAAATGATCTAATCGGGTATCTGTTTGCCCTACCCTAGTAGTTTAATTGTGCATTTTACTCGCCAGTTCATGCGCTTTGAGATGCCGCTTATCCCAATACGCTATCTGAAATAGGAGCGACGTAAGTTGAACAAATGTGATAGAATTTCGCTGAATTCTTTTAAGAACCATAATGTAAAATGATCTAATCGGGTCTCTGATTGCCCTATCATAGAAGTTTAGCAGTGCATTTTACTCACCATTCCACGCGCTTTAAGATGCCGCCTAGCCCAGTACGCTATCTAAATTAGGAGCGACGTAAGTTGAACAAATGTGATAGAATTTCGCTCAATTCTTAAATTAACCATAATATAAAATGATCTAATCGGGTCTCTGTTTGCCCTGCCCTAGAACGTTAATAGTGCATTTTACTCGTCATTTCATGCGCTTTGAGGTGCCGCTTAGCCTAATACGCTATCTGAAATAGGAGCGATATAAGTTGAACAAATGTGTCAGAATTTCGCTGAATTCTTTTATTAACCATAATGTAAAATGATCTAATCGGATCACAGATTGCCCTACCCTAGAAGTTTAATAGTGCATTTCACTCGTCATTTCATGCGCTTTGAGATGCCGCTAAGCACAATAAGCTATCTGGAATAGCAAGCGACGTAAATTGAACAAATGTGATAGAATTACGCCGAATTCTTATACTTACCGTAATATAAAATGATCTAATCGGGTCTCTGTTTGCCTTATCCTAGAAGTTTAATAGGGCATTTTACTCGCCATTTCATGCGCTTTGATATGCCGTTTAGCCCAATACGCTATCTGAAATAGGAGCGACGTAAATTGAACAAATGTGATAGAATTACGCTGAATTCTTATATTAACCGTAATATAAAATGATCTAACCGGGTCTCTGTTCGCCCTACCATAGAAGTCTAATAGTGCATTTTACTCGCCATTTCATGCTCTTTGAGATGCCGCCTAGCCCAATACGCTATCTGAACTAGGAGCGACGTAAGTTGAACAAATGTGATAGAATTTCTGTGAATTCTTATATTAACCTCAATGTAAAATGATCTAATCGGGTCTCTGTTTGCCCTACCATAGAAGTCTTATAGTGCATTTCACTCGCCATTTCATGCGCTTTGAGATGCCGCTTAGCCCAATACGCTATCTGAAATAGGAGCGACGTAAATTGAACGAATGTGGTAGAATTTCGCTGACTTCTTATATTAACCGTAATATAAAATGATCTAATCGGGTCTCTGTTTGCCCTACCCTAGAACTTTAATAGTGCATTTTACTCGTCATTTCATACGCTTTGAGATGCCGCTTAGCCTAATACGCTATCTGAAATAGGAGCGATATAAGTTGAACAAATGTGATAGAATTTCGCAGAATTCTTTTATTAACAATAATGTAAAATGATCTAATCGGATCTATGTTCGCCCTAGCATAGAACTTTAATAGTGCATTTTATTCGCCATTTCATACGCTTTGAGATGCCGCCTTGCCCAATACGCTATCTGAAATAGGAGCGACGTAAATTGAACAAATGTGATAGAATTTCGCTGAATTATTTTATTAACCAGAATGTAAAATGATCTATTCTGGTCTCTGTTCGCCCTAGCCTAGAAGTTTAATAGTGCATTTTACTCGCCATTCCGCGCGCTTTAAGATGCCGCATAGCCCAGTACGCTATCTGAAATATGAGCGACGTAAATTGAACAAATGTGATAGAATTTCGCTGAATTCTTATATTAACCAAAATATAAAATGATCTAATCGGGTCTCTGTTTGCCTTATCCTAGAAGTTTAATAGTGCATTTCACTCGTCATTTCATGCGCTTTGAGGTGCCGCTAAGCACAATAAGCTATCTGGAATAGCAGCGACGTAAATTGACCAAATGTGATAGAATTACGCCGAATTCTTATATTAACCGTAATATAAAATGATCTAATCGGGTCTCTGTTTGCCTTATCCTAGCAGTTTAATAGTGCATTTTACTCGCCATTCCACGCGCTTTAAGATGCCGCCTAGCCCAGTACGCTTCCTGAAATAGGAGCGACGTAAGTTGAACAAATGTGATAGAATTTTGCTGAATTCTTAAATTAACCACAATATAAAATGATCTAATCGGGTCTCTGATTGCCCCATCATAGAAGTTTAATAGCGCATTTTACTCGCCATTCCACGCGCTTTTAGATGCCGCCTAGCCCAGTACGCTATCTGAAATCGGAGCGACGTAAATTGAACAAGTGTGATAGAATTTTTCTGAATTCTGAAATTAACCATAATATAAAATGATCTAATCGGGTCTCTGTTCGCCCTACCATAGAAGTCTAATAGTGCATTTCACTCGCCATTCCACGCGCTTTAAGATGCCGCCGAGCCCAGTACGCTATCTGAAATAGGAACGACGTAAATTGAACAAATGTGATAGAATTTTGCTGAATTCTTAAATTAACCATAATATAAAATGATCTAATCGGGTCTCTGATTGCCCTATCATAGAAGTTTACCAGTGCATTTTACTCGCCATTCCACGCGCTTTAAGATGCCGCCTAGCCCAGTACGCTATCTGAAATAGGAGCGACGTAAATTGAACAAGTGTGATAGAATTTTTCTGAATTCTTAAATTAACCATAATATAAAATGATCTAATAGGGTATCTGTTCGCTCTACCATAGACGTTTAATAGTGCATTTTACTCGCCATTTCATTCGCTTTGAAATGCCGCTTAGCCCAATACGCTATCTGAAATAGGAGCGACGTAAATTGAACAAATGTGATAGAATTTTGCTGAATTCTTAAATTAACCATAATATAAAATGATCTAATCGGGTCTCTGTTTGCCCAACCCTAGAAGTTTAATAGTGCATTTTACTCGCCATTTCATCCGCCATCAGATGCCGCTTAGCCCAATACGCTATCTGAAATAGGAGCGACGTCAATTGAACAAATGTGATAGAATTTCGCTGAACTCTTAAATTAACCATAATATAAAATGATCTAACCGGGTCTCCGATTGCCCTATCATAGAAGTTTAGTACTGCATTTTACTCGCCATTCCACGCGCTTTACGTTGCCGCCTAGTCCAGTACGCTATCTCAAGCAGGAGCGGCGTAAGTTGAACAAATGTGATAGAATTACGCTGAATTCTTATATTAACCGTAATATAAAATGATCTTATCGGGTATCTGTTTGCCCTACCCTAGTAGTTTAATTGTGCATTTTACTCGCCATTTCATGCGCTTTGAGATGCCGCTTATCCCAATACGCTATCTGAAATAGGAGCGACGTAAATTGAACAAATGTGATAGAATTACGCTGAATTCTTATATTAACCATAATATAAAATGATCTAATCGGGTATCTGTTTGCCCTACCCTAGTAGTTTAATTGTGCATTTTACTCGCCATTTCATGCGCTTTGAGATGCCGCTTATCCCAATACGCTATCTGAAATAGGAGCGACGTAAATTGAACAAGTGTGATAGAATTTTCTGAATTCTTAAATTAACCATAATATAAAATGATCTAATCGGGTCTCTGTTTGCCCTACCCTAGTAGTTTAATAGTGCATTTTACTCGCCATTTCATACGCTTTGAGATGCCGCTTAGCCCAATACGCTATCTGAAGTAAGAGCGACGAAAGTTGAACAAATGTGATAGAATTTCGCTGAATTATTTTATTAACCAGAATGTAAAATGATCTAATCTGGTCTCTGTTCGCCCTGGCCTAGAAGTTTAATAGTGGATTTTACTCGGCATTCCACGCGCTATAAGATGCCGCCTAGCCCAGTACGCTATCTGAAATAGGAGCAACCTAAATTGAACGAATGTGATAGAATTTTGCTGAATTCTTAAATTAACCATAATATAAAATGATCTAATCGGGTCTCTGCTTGCCCTACCCTAGAAGTTTAATAGTGCATTTTAGTCGCGATTTCATGCGCTTTGAGATGCCGCTTCACCCAATACGCTATCTGAAATGGGAGCGACGTAAATTGAACAAATGTGATAGAATTTCCCTGAAATCTTATATTAAACAATATATAAAATGATCTAATCGGGTCTCTGATTGCCCTATCATAGAAGATTAGTAGTGCATCTTACTCGCCATTCCACGCGCTTTAAGATGCCGCCTAGCCCAGTACGCTATCTGAAATATGAGCGACGTAACTTGAACAAATGTGATAGAATTACGCTGCATTCTTATATTAACCGTTATATAAAATGATATAATCGGGTCTCTGTTTGCCTTACCCTAGAAGTTTAATAGTGCATTATACTCGCCATTTCATGCGCTTCGAGATGCCGCTTAGCCCAATACGCTATCTGAAATAGGAGCGACATAAATTGAACAAATGTGATAGAATTTCGCTGAATTCTTAAATTAACCATAATAACAAATGATCTAATCTGGTCTCTGTTCGCCCTAGCCTAGAAGTTTAATAGTGGATTTTACTCGGCATTCCACGCGCTTTAAGATGCCGCCTAGCCCAGTACGCTATCTGAAATAGGAGCGACCTAAATTGAACGAATGTGATAGAATTTTGCTGAATTCTTAAATTAACCATAATATAAAATGATCTAATCGGGTCTCTGCTTGCCCTACCCTAGAAGTTTAATAGTGCATTTTAGTCGCCATTTCATGCGCTTTGAGATGCCGCTTCGTCCAATACGCTATCTGAAATGGGAGCGACGTAAATTGAACAAATGTGATAGAATTCCCCTGAAATCTTATATTAAACAAAATATAAAATGATCTAATCGGGTCTCTGATTGCCCTATCATAGAAGATTAGTAGTGCATTTTACTCGCCATTCCACGCGCTTTAAGATGCCGCCTAGCCCAGTACGCTATCTGAAATATGAGAGACGTAACTTGAACAAATGTGATAGAATTACGCTGCATTCTTATATTAACCGTAATATAAAATGATCTAATCGGGTCTCCGATTGCCCTATCATAGAAGTTTAGTACTGCATTTTACTCGCCATTCCACGCGCTTTACGTTGCCGCCTAGTCCGGTACGCTATCTCACGCAGGAGCGGCGTAAGTTGAACAAATGTGATAGAATTACGCTGAATTCTTATATTAACCGTAATATAAAATGATCTAATCGGGTATCTGTTTGCCCTACCCTAGTAGTTTAATTGTGCATTTTACTCGCCAGTTCATGCGCTTTGAGATGCCGCTTATCCCAATACGCTATCTGAAATAGGAGCGACGTAACTTGAACAAATGTGATAGAATTACGCTGCATTCTTATATTAACCGTTATATAAAATGATCTAATCGGGTCTCTGTTTGCCTTACCCTAGAAGTTTAATAGTGCATTATACTCGCCATTTCATGCGCTTCGAGATGCCGCTTAGCCCAATACGCTATCTGAAATAGGAGCGACATAAATTGAACAAATGTGATAGAATTTCGCTGAATTCTTAAATTAACCATAATAACAAATGATCTAATCGGGTCTCTGTTTGCCCTACCCTAGAAGTTTAACAGTGCATTTTACTCGCCATTTCATGCGCTTTGAGATGCCGCATAGCCCAATACGCTATCTGAAATAGGAGCGACGTACATTGAACAAATGTGTAAGAATTTCTGTGAATTCTTATATTAACCTCAATGTAAAATGATCTAATCGGGTCTCTGATTGCCCTAGCATAGAAGTTTAATAGTGCATTTTACTCGCCATTCCGCGCGCTTTAAGATGCCGCATAGCCCAGTTCACTATCTGAAATATGAGCGACGTAAATTGAACAAATGTGATAGAATTTCGCTGAATTATTTTATTAACCAGAATGTAAAATGATCTAATCTGGTCTCTGTTCGCCCTAGCCTAGAAGTTTAATAGTGGATTTTACTCGGCATTCCACGCGCTTTAAGATGCCGCCTAGCCCAGTACGCTATCTGAAATAGGAGCGACCTAAATTGAACGAATGTGATAGAATTTTGCTGAATTCTTAAATTAACCATAATATAAAATGATCTAATCGGGTCTCTGCTTGCCCTACCCTAGAAGTTTAATAGTGCATTTTAGTCGCCATTTCATGCGCTTTGAGATGCCGCTTCGTCCAATACGCTATCTGAAATGGGAGCGACGTAAATTGAACAAATGTGATAGAATTCCCCTGAAATCTTATATTAAACAAAATATAAAATGATCTAATCGGGTCTCTGATTGCCCTATCATAGAAGATTAGTAGTGCATTTTACTCGCCATTCCACGCGCTTTAAGATGCCGCCTAGCCCAGTACGCTATCTGAAATATGAGAGACGTAACTTGAACAAATGTGATAGAATTACGCTGCATTCTTATATTAACCGTAATATAAAATGATCTAATCGGGTCTCCGATTGCCCTATCATAGAAGTTTAGTACTGCATTTTACTCGCCATTCCACGCGCTTTACGTTGCCGCCTAGTCCGGTACGCTATCTCACGCAGGAGCGGCGTAAGTTGAACAAATGTGATAGAATTACGCTGAATTCTTATATTAACCGTAATATAAAATGATCTAATCGGGTATCTGTTTGCCCTACCCTAGTAGTTTAATTGTGCATTTTACTCGCCAGTTCATGCGCTTTGAGGTGCCGCTTATCCCAATACGCTATCTGAAATAGGAGCGACGTAACTTGAACAAATGTGATAGAATTACGCTGCATTCTTATATTAACCGTTATATAAAATGATCTAATCGGGTCTCTGTTTGCCTTACCCTAGAAGTTTAATAGTGCATTATACTCGCCATTTCATGCGCTTCGAGATGCCGCTTAGCCCAATACGCTATCTGAAATAGGAGCGACATAAATTGAACAAATGTGATAGAATTTCGCTGAATTCTTAAATTAACCATAATAACAAATGATCTAATCGGGTCTCTGTTTGCCCTACCCTAGAAGTTTAACAGTGCATTTTACTCGCCATTTCATGCGCTTTGAGATGCCGCATAGCCCAATACGCTATCTGAAATAGGAGCGACGTACATTGAACAAATGTGTAAGAATTTCTGTGAATTCTTATATTAACCCCAATGTAAAATGATCTAATCGGGTCTCTGATTGCCCTAGCATAGAAGTTTAATAGTGCATTTTACTCGCCATTCCGCGCGCTTTAAGATGCCGCATAGCCCAGTTCACTATCTGAAATATGAGCGACGTAAATTGAACAAATGTGATAGAATTTCGCTGAATTATTTTATTAACCAGAATGTAAAATGATCTAATCTGGTCTCTGTTCGCCCTAGCCTAGAAGTTTAATAGTGGATTTTACTCGGCATTCCACGCGCTTTAAGATGCCGCCTAGCCCAGTACGCTATCTGAAATAGGAGCGACCTAAATTGAACGAATGTGATAGAATTTTGCTGAATTCTTAAATTAACCATAATATAAAATGATCTAATCGGGTCTATGCTTGCCCTACCCTAGAAGTTTAATAGTGCATTTTAGTCGCCATTTCATGCGCTTTGAGATGCCGCTTCGTCCAATACGCTATCTGAAATGGGAGCGACGTAAATTGAACAAATGTGATAGAATTCCCCTGAAATCTTATATTAAACAAAATATAAAATGATCTAATCGGGTCTCTGATTGCCCTATCATAGAAGATTAGTAGTGCATTTTACTCGCCATTCCACGCGCTTTAAGATGCCGCCTAGCCCAGTACGCTATCTGAAATATGAGAGACGTAACTTGAACAAATGTGATAGAATTACGCTGAATTCTTATATTAACCGTAATATAAAATGATCTAATCGGGTCTCCGATTGCCCTATCATAGAAGTTTAGTACTGCATTTTACTCGCCATTCCACGCGCTTTACGTTGCCGCCTAGTCCGGTACGCTATCTCACGCAGGAGCGGCGTAAGTTGAACAAATGTGATAGAATTACGCTGAATTCTTATATTAACCGTAATATAAAATGATCTAATCGGGTATCTGTTTGCCCTACCCTAGTAGTTTAATTGTGCATTTTACTCGCCAGTTCATGCGCTTTGAGATGCCGCTTATCCCAATACGCTATCTGAAATAGGAGCGACGTAAGTTGAACAAATGTGATAGAATTTCGCTGAATTCTTTTAAGAACCATAATGTAAAATGATCTAATCGGGTCTCTGATTGCCCTATCATAGAAGTTTAGCAGTGCATTTTACTCACCATTCCACGCGCTTTAAGATGCCGCCTAGCCCAGTACGCTATCTAAATTAGGAGCGACGTAAGTTGAACAAATGTGATAGAATTTCGCTGAATTCTTAAATTAACCATAATATAAAATGATCTAATCGGGTCTCTGTTTGCCCTGCCCTAGAACGTTAATAGTGCATTTTACTCGTCATTTCATGCGCTTTGAGGTGCCGCTTAGCCTAATACGCTATCTGAAATAGGAGCGATATAAGTTGAACAAATGTGTCAGAATTTCGCTGAATTCTTTTATTAACCATAATGTAAAATGATCTAATCGGATCACAGATTGCCCTACCCTAGAAGTTTAATAGTGCATTTCACTCGTCATTTCATGCGCTTTGAGATGCCGCTAAGCACAATAAGCTATCTGGAATAGCAGCGACGTAAATTGAACAAATGTGATAGAATTACGCCGAATTCTTATACTTACCGTAATATAAAATGATCTAATCGGGTCTCTGTTTGCCTTATCCTAGAAGTTTAATAGGGCATTTTACTCGCCATTTCATGCGCTTTGAAATGCCGTTTAGCCCAATACGCTATCTGAAATAGGAGCGACGTAAATTGAACAAATGTGATAGAATTACGCTGAATTCTTATATTAACCGTAATATAAAATGATCTAACCGGGTCTCTGTTCGCCCTACCATAGAAGTCTAATAGTGCATTTTACTCGCCATTTCATGCGCTTTGAGATGCCGCCTAGCCCAATACGCTATCTGAACTAGGAGCGACGTAAGTTGAACAAATGTGATAGAATTTCTGTGAATTCTTATATTAACCTCAATGTAAAATGATCTAATCGGGTCTCTGTTTGCCCTACCATAGAAGTTTAATAGTGCATTTCACTCGCCATTTCATGCTCTTTGAGATGCCGCTTAGCCCAATACGCTGTCTGAAATAGGAGCGACGTAAATTGAACGAATGTGGTAGAATTTCGCTGAATTCTTAAATTAACCGTAATATAAAATGATCTAATCGGGTCTCTGTTTGCCCTACCCTAGAACTTTAATAGTGCATTTTACTCGTCATTTCATACGCTTTGAGGTGCCGCTTAGCCTAATACGCTATCTGAAATAGGAGCGATATAAGTTGAACAAATGTGATAGAATTTCGCAGAATTCTTTTATTAACAATAATGTAAAATGATCTAATCGGATCTATGTTCGCCCTAGCATAGAACTTTAATAGTGCATTTTATTCGCCATTTCATACGCTTTGAGATGCCGCCTTGCCCAATACGCTATCTGAAATAGGAGCGACGTAAATTGAACAAATGTGATAGAATTTCGCTGAATTATTTTATTAACCAGAATGTAAAATGATCTATTCTGGTCTCTGTTCGCCCTAGCCTAGAAGTTTAATAGTGCATTTTACTCGCCATTCCGCGCGCTTTAGGATGCCGCATAGCCCAGTTCGCTATCTGAAATATGAGCGACGTAAATTGAACAAATGTGATAGAACTTCGCTGAATTCTTATATTAACCAAAATATAAAATGATCTAATCGGGTCTCTGTTTGCCTTATCCTAGAAGTTTAATAGTGCATTTCACTCGTCATTTCATGCGCTTTGAGGTGCCGCTAAGCACAATAAGCTATCTGGAATAGCAGCGACGTAAATTGACCAAATGTGATAGAATTACGCCGAATTCTTATATTAACCGTAATATAAAATGATCTAATCGGGTCTCTGTTTGCCTTATCCTAGCAGTTTAATAGTGCATTTTACTCGCCATTCCACGCGCTTTAAGATGCCGCCTAGCCCAGTACGCTTCCTGAAATAGGAGCGACGTAAGTTGAACAAATGTGATAGAATTTTGCTGAATTCTTAAATTAACCACAATATAACATGATCTAATCGGGTCTCTGATTGCCCCATCATAGAAGTTTAATAGCGCATTTTACTCGCCATTCCACGCGCTTTAAGATGCCGCCTAGCCCAGTACGCTATCTGAAATCGGAGCGACGTAAATTGAACAAGTGTGATAGAATTTTTCTGAATTCTGAAATTAACCATAATATAAAATGATCTAATCGGGTCTCTGTTCGCCCTACCATAGAAGTCTAATAGTGCATTTCACTCGCCATTCCACGCGCTTTAAGATGCCGCCGAGCCCAGTACGCTATCTGAAATAGGAACGACGTAAATTGAACAAATGTGATAGAATTTTGCTGAATTCTTAAATTAACCATAATATAAAATGATCTAATCGGGTCTCTGATTGCCCTATCATAGAAGTTTACCAGTGCATTTTACTCGCCATTCCACGCGCTTTAAGATGCCGCCTAGCCCAGTACGCTATCTGAAATAGGAGCGACGTAAATTGAACAAGTGTGATAGAATTTTTCTGAATTCTTAAATTAACCATAATATAAAATGATCTAATAGGGTATCTGTTCGCTCTACCATAGACGTTTAATAGTGCATTTTACTCGCCATTTCATTCGCTTTGAAATGCCGCTTAGCCCAATACGCTATCTGAAATAGGAGCGACGTAAATTGAACAAATGTGATAGAATTTTGCTGAATTCTTAAATTAACCATAATATAAAATGATCTAATCGGGTCTCTGTTTGCCCAACCCTAGAAGTTTAATAGTGCATTTTACTCGCCATTTCATCCGCCATCAGATGCCGCTTAGCCCAATACGCTATCTGAAATAGGAGCGACGTCAATTGAACAAATGTGATAGAATTTCGCTGAACTCTTAAATTAACCATAATATAAAATGATCTAACCGGGTCTCCGATTGCCCTATCATAGAAGTTTAGTACTGCATTTTACTCGCCATTCCACGCGCTTTACGTTGCCGCCTAGTCCAGTACGCTATCTCAAGCAGGAGCGGCGTAAGTTGAACAAATGTGATAGAATTACGCTGAATTCTTATATTAACCGTAATATAAAATGATCTAATCGGGTATCTGTTTGCCCTACCCTAGTAGTTTAATTGTGCATTTTACTCGCCATTTCATGCGCTTTGAGATGCCGCTTATCCCAATACGCTATCTGAAATAGGAGCGACGTAAATTGAACAAATGTGATAGAATTACGCTGAATTCTTATATTAACCGTAATATAAAATGATCTAATCGGGTATCTGTTTGCCCTACCCTAGTAGTTTAATTGTGCATTTTACTCGCCATTTCATGCGCTTTGAGATGCCGCTTGTCCCAATACGCTATCTGAAATAGGAGCGACGTAAATTGAACAAGTGTGATAGAATTTTTCTGAATTCTTAAATTAACCATAATATAAAATGATCTAATCGGGTCTCTGTTTGCCCTACCCTAGTAGTTTAATAGTGCATTTTACTCGCCATTTCATACGCTTTGAGATGCCGCTTAGCCCAATACGCTATCTGAAGTAAGAGCGACGAAAGTTGAACAAATGTGATAGAATTTCGCTGAATTATTTTATTAACCAGAATGTAAAATGATCTAATCTGGTCTCTGTTCGCCCTGGCCTAGAAGTTTAATAGTGGATTTTACACGGCATTCCACGCGCTATAAGATGCCGCCTAGCCCAGTACGCTATCTGAAATAGGAGCAACCTAAATTGAACGAATGTGATAGAATTTTGCTGAATTCTTAAATTAACCATAATATAAAATGATCTAATCGGGTCTCTGCTTGCCCTACCCTAGAAGTTTAATAGTGCATTTTAGTCGCGATTTCATGCGCTTTGAGATGCCGCTTCACCCAATACGCTATCTGAAATGGGAGCGACGTAAATTGAACAAATGTGATAGAATTTCCCTGAAATCTTATATTAAACAAAATATAAAATGATCTAATCGGGTCTCTGATTGCCCTATCATAGAAGATTAGTAGTGCATCTTACTCGCCATTCCACGCGCTTTAAGATGCCGCCTAGCCCAGTACGCTATCTGAAATATGAGCGACGTAACTTGAACAAATGTGATAGAATTACGCTGCATTCTTATATTAACCGTTATATAAAATGATATAATCGGGTCTCTGTTTGCCTTACCCTAGAAGTTTAATAGTGCATTATACTCGCCATTTCATGCGCTTCGAGATGCCGCTTAGCCCAATACGCTATCTGAAATAGGAGCGACATAAATTGAACAAATGTGATAGAATTTCGCTGAATTCTTAAATTAACCATAATAACAAATGATCTAATCTGGTCTCTGTTCGCCCTAGCCTAGAAGTTTAATAGTGGATTTTACTCGGCATTCCACGCGCTTTAAGATGCCGCCTAGCCCAGTACGCTATCTGAAATAGGAGCGACCTAAATTGAACGAATGTGATAGAATTTTGCTGAATTCTTAAATTAACCATAATATAAAATGATCTAATCGGGTCTCTGCTTGCCCTACCCTAGAAGTTTAATAGTGCATTTTAGTCGCCATTTCATGCGCTTTGAGATGCCGCTTCGTCCAATACGCTATCTGAAATGGGAGCGACGTAAATTGAACAAATGTGATAGAATTCCCCTGAAATCTTATATTAAACAAAATATAAAATGATCTAATCGGGTCTCTGATTGCCCTATCATAGAAGATTAGTAGTGCATTTTACTCGCCATTCCACGCGCTTTAAGATGCCGCCTAGCCCAGTACGCTATCTGAAATATGAGAGACGTAACTTGAACAAATGTGATAGAATTACGCTGCATTCTTATATTAACCGTAATATAAAATGATTTAATCGGGTCTCCGATTGCCCTATCATAGAAGTTTAGTACTGCATTTTACTCGCCATTCCACGCGCTTTACGTTGCCGCCTAGTCCGGTACGCTATCTCACGCAGGAGCGGCGTAAGTTGAACAAATGTGATAGAATTACGCTGAATTCTTATATTAACCGTAATATAAAATGATCTAATCGGTTATCTGTTTGCCCTACCCTAGTAGTTTAATTGTGCATTTTACTCGCCAGTTCATGCGCTTTGAGATGCCGCTTATCCCAATACGCTATCTGAAATAGGAGCGACGTAAGTTGAACAAATGTGATAGAATTTCGCTGAATTCTTTAAGAACCATAATGTAAAATGATCTAATCGGGTCTCTGATTGCCCTATCATAGAAGTTTAGCAGTGCATTTTACTCACCATTCCACGCGCTTTAAGATGCCGCCTAGCCCAGTACGCTATCTAAATTAGGAGCGACGTAAGTTGAACAAATGTGATAGAATTTCGCTCAATTCTTAAATTAACCATAATATAAAATGATCTAATCGGGTCTCTGTTTGCCCTGCCCTAGAACGTTAATAGTGCATTTTACTCGTCATTTCATGCGCTTTGAGGTGCCGCTTAGCCTAATACGCTATCTGAAATAGGAGCGATATAAGTTGAACAAATGTATCAGAATTTCGCTGAATTCTTTTATTAACCATAATGTAAAATGATCTAATCGGATCACAGATTGCCCTACCCTAGAAGTTTAATAGTGCATTTCACTCGTCATTTCATGCGCTTTGAGATGCCGCTAAGCACAATAAGCTATCTGGAATAGCAGCGACGTAAATTGAACAAATGTGATAGAATTACGCCGAATTCTTATACTTACCGTAATATAAAATGATCTAATCGGGTCTCTGTTTGCCTTATCCTAGAAGTTTAATAGGGCATTTTACTCGCCATTTCATGCGCTTTGAAATGCCGTTTAGCCCAATACGCTATCTGAAATAGGAGCGACGTAAATTGAACAAATGTGATAGAATTACGCTGAATTCTTATATTAACCGTAATATAAAATGATCTAATCGGGTCTCTGTTCGCCCTACCATAGAAGTCTAATAGTGCATTTTACTCGCCATTTCATGCTCTTTGAGATGCCGCCTAGCCCAATACGCTATCTGAAATAGGAGCGACGTAAATTGAACAAATGTGATAGAATTACGCTGAATTCTTATATTAACCGTAATATAAAATGATCTAATCGGGTCTCTGTTCGCCCTACCATAGAAGTCTAATAGTGCATTTTACTCGCCATTTCATGCTCTTTGAGATGCCGCCTAGCCCAATACGCTATCTGAACTAGGAGCGACGTAAGTTGAACAAATGTGATAGAATTTCTGTGAATTCTTATATTAACCTCAATGTAAAATGATCTAATCGGGTCTCTGTTTGCCCTACCATAGAAGTCTTATAGTGCATTTCACTCGCCATTTCATGCTCTTTGAGGTGCCGCTTAGCCTAATACGCTATCTGAAATAGGAGCGATATAAGTTGAACAAATGTGATAGAATTTCGCTGAATTCTTTTATTAACAATAATGTAAAATGATCTAATCGGATCTCTGTTCGCCCTAGCATAGAACTTTAATAGTGCATTTTATTCGCCATTTCATACGCTTTGAGATGCCGCCTTGCCCAATACGCTATCTGAAATAGGAGCGACGTAAATTGAACAAATGTGATAGAATTTCGCTGAATTATTTTATTAACCAGAATGTAAAATGATCTATTCTGGTCTCTGTTCGCCCTAGCCTAGAAGTTTAATAGTGCATTTTACTCGCCATTCCGCGCGCTTTAGGATGCCGCATAGCCCAGTTCGCTATCTGAAATATGAGCGACGTAAATTGAACAAATGTGATAGAATTTCGCTGAATTCTTATATTAACCAAAATATAAAATGATCTAATCGGGTCTCTGTTTGCCTTATCCTAGAAGTTTAATAGTGCATTTCACTCGTCATTTCATGCGCTTTGAGGTGCCGCTAAGCACAATAAGCTATCTGGAATAGCAGCGACGTAAATTGAACAAATGTGATAGAATTACGCCGAATTCTTATATTAACCGTAATATAAAATGATCTAATCGGGTCTCTGTTTGCCTTATCCTAGCAGTTTAATAGTGCATTTTACTCGCCATTCCACGCGCTTTAAGATGCCGCCTAGCCCAGTACGCTTCCTGAAATAGGAGCGACGTAAGTTGAACAAATGTGATAGAATTTTGCTGAATTCTTAAATTAACCACAATATAAAATGATCTAATCGGGTCTCTGATTGCCCTATCATAGAAGTTTAATAGTGCATTTTACTCGCCATTCCACCCGCTTTAAGATGCCGCCTAGCCCAGTACGCTATCTGAAATCGGAGCGACGTAAATTGAACAAGTGTGATAGAATTTTTCTGAATTCTGAAATTAACCATAATATAAAATGATCTAATCGGGTCTCTGTTCGCCCTACCATAGAAGTCTAATAGTGCATTTCACTCGCCATTCCACGCGCTTTAAGATGCCGCCGAGCCCAGTACGCTATCTGAAATAGGAACGACGTAAATTGAACAAATGTGATAGAATTTTGCTGAATTCTTAAATTAACCATAATATAAAATGATCTAATCGGGTCTCTGATTGCCCTATCATAGAAGTTTACCAGTGCATTTTACTCGCCATTCCACGCGCTTTAAGATGCCGCCTAGCCCAGTACGCTATCTGAAATAGGAGCGACGTAAATTGAACAAGTGTGATAGAATTTTTCTGAATTCTTAAATTAACCATAATATAAAATGATCTAATAGGGTATCTGTTCGCTCTACCATAGACGTTTAATAGTGCATTTTACTCGCCATTTCATTCGCTTTGAAATGCCGCTTAGCCCAATACGCTATCTGAAATAGGAGCGACGTAAATTGAACAAATGTGATAGAATTTTGCTGAATTCTTAAATTAACCATAATATAAAATGATCTAATCGGGTCTCTGTTTGCCCAACCCTAGAAGTTTAATAGTGCATTTTACTCGCCATTTCATCCGCCATCAGATGCCGCTTAGCCCAATACGCTATCTGAAATAGGAGCGACGTCAATTGAACAAATGTGATAGAATTTCGCTGAACTCTTAAATTAACCATAATATAAAATGATCTAACCGGGTCTCCGATTGCCCTATCATAGAAGTTTAGTACTGCATTTTACTCGCCATTCCACGCGCTTTACGTTGCCGCCTAGTCCAGTACGCTATCTCAAGCAGGAGCGGCGTAAGTTGAACAAATGTGATAGAATTACGCTGAATTCTTATATTAACCGTAATATAAAATGATCTAATCGGGTATCTGTTTGCCCTACCCTAGTAGTTTAATTGTGCATTTTACTCGCCATTTCATGCGCTTTGAGATGCCGCTTATCCCAATACGCTATCTGAAATAGGAGCGACGTAAATTGAACAAGTGTGATAGAATTTTTCTGAATTCTTAAATTAACCATAATATAAAATGATCTAATCGGGTCTCTGTTTGCCCTACCCTAGTAGTTTAATAGTGCATTTTACTCGCCATTTCATACGCTTTGAGATGCCGCTTAGCCCAATACGCTATCTGAAGTAAGAGCGACGAAAGTTGAACAAATGTGATAGAATTTCGCTGAATTATTTTATTAACCAGAATGTAAAATGATCTAATCTGGTCTCTGTTCGCCCTGGCCTAGAAGTTTAATAGTGGATTTTACTCGGCATTCCACGCGCTATAAAATGCCGCCTAGCCCAGTACGCTATCTGAAATAGGAGCAACCTAAATTGAACGAATGTGATAGAATTTTGCTGAATTCTTAAATTAACCATAATATAAAATGATCTAATCGGGTCTCTGCTTGCCCTACCCTAGAAGTTTAATAGTGCATTTTAGTCGCGATTTCATGCGCTTTGAGATGCCGCTTCACCCAATACGCTATCTGAAATGGGAGCGACGTAAATTGAACAAATGTGATAGAATTTCCCTGAAATCTTATATTAAACAAAATATAAAATGATCTAATCGGGTCTCTGATTGCCCTATCATAGAAGATTAGTAGTGCATCTTACTCGCCATTCCACGCGCTTTAAGATGCCGCCTAGCCCAGTACGCTATCTGAAATATGAGCGACGTAACTTGAACAAATGTGATAGAATTACGCTGCATTCTTATATTAACCGTTATATAAAATGATCTAATCGGGTCTCTGTTTGCCTTACCCTAGAAGTTTAATAGTGCATTATACTCGCCATTTCATGCGCTTCGAGATGCCGCTTAGCCCAATACGCTATCTGAAATAGGAGCGACATAAATTGAACAAATGTGATAGAATTTCGCTGAATTCTTAAATTAACCATAATAACAAATGATCTAATCGGGTCTCTGTTTGCCCTACCCTAGAAGTTTAACAGTGCATTTTACTCGCCATTTCATGCGCTTTGAGATGCCGCATAGCCCAATACGCTATCTGAAATAGGAGCGACGTACATTGAACAAATGTGTAAGAATTTCTGTGAATTCTTATATTAACCTCAATGTAAAATGATCTAATCGGGTCTCTGATTGCCCTAGCATAGAAGTTTAATAGTGCATTTTACTCGCCATTCCGCGCGCTTTAAGATGCCGCATAGCCCAGTTCACTATCTGAAATATGAGCGACGTAAATTGAACAAATGTGATAGAATTTCGCTGAATTATTTTATTAACCAGAATGTAAAATGATCTAATCTGGTCTCTGTTCGCCCTAGCCTAGAAGTTTAATAGTGGATTTTACTCGGCATTCCACGCGCTTTAAGATGCCGCCTAGCCCAGTACGCTATCTGAAATAGGAGCGACCTAAATTGAACGAATGTGATAGAATTTTGCTGAATTCTTAAATTAACCATAATATAAAATGATCTAATCGGGTCTCTGCTTGCCCTACCCTAGAAGTTTAATAGTGCATTTTAGTCGCCATTTCATGCGCTTTGAGATGCCGCTTCGTCCAATACGCTATCTGAAATGGGAGCGACGTAAATTGAACAAATGTGATAGAATTCCCCTGAAATCTTATATTAAACAAAATATAAAATGATCTAATCGGGTCTCTGATTGCCCTATCATAGAAGATTAGTAGTGCATTTTACTCGCCATTCCACGCGCTTTAAGATGCCGCCTAGCCCAGTACGCTATCTGAAATATGAGAGACGTAACTTGAACAAATGTGATAGAATTACGCTGCATTCTTATATTAACCGTAATATAAAATGATCTAATCGGGTCTCCGATTGCCCTATCATAGAAGTTTAGTACTGCATTTTACTCGCCATTCCACGCGCTTTACGTTGCCGCCTAGTCCGGTACGCTATCTCACGCAGGAGCGGCGTAAGTTGAACAAATGTGATAGAATTACGCTGAATTCTTATATTGACCGTAATATAAAATGATCTAATCGGGTATCTGTTTGCCCTACCCTAGTAGTTTAATTGTGCATTTTACTCGCCAGTTCATGCGCTTTGAGATGCCGCTTATCCCAATACGCTATCTGAAATAGGAGCGACGTAAGTTGAACAAATGTGATAGAATTTCGCTGAATTCTTTTAAGAACCATAATGTAAAATGATCTAATCGGGTCTCTGATTGCCCTATCATAGAAGTTTAGCAGTGCATTTTACTCACCATTCCACGCGCTTTAAGATGCCGCCTAGCCCAGTACGCTATCTAAATTAGGAGCGACGTAAGTTGAACAAATGTGATAGAATTTCGCTCAATTCTTAAATTAACCATAATATAAAATGATCTAATCGGGTCTCTGTTTGCCCTGCCCTAGAACGTTAATAGTGCATTTTACTCGTCATTTCATGCGCTTTGAGGTGCCGCTTAGCCTAATACGCTATCTGAAATAGGAGCGATATAAGTTGAACAAATGTATCAGAATTTCGCTGAATTCTTTTATTAACCATAATGTAAAATGATCTAATCGGATCACAGATTGCCCTACCCTAGAAGTTTAATAGTGCATTTCACTCGTCATTTCATGCGCTTTGAGATGCCGCTAAGCACAATAAGCTATCTGGAATAGCAGCGACGTAAATTGAACAAATGTGATAGAATTACGCCGAATTCTTATACTTACCGTAATATAAAATGATCTAATCGGGTCTCTGTTTGCCTTATCCTAGAAGTTTAATAGGGCATTTTACTCGCCATTTCATGCGCTTTGAAATGCCGTTTAGCCCAATACGCTATCTGAAATAGGAGCGACGTAAATTGAACAAATGTGATAGAATTACGCTGAATTCTTATATTAACCGTAATATAAAATGATCTAATCGGGTCTCTGTTCGCCCTACCATAGAAGTCTAATAGTGCATTTTACTCGCCATTTCATGCTCTTTGAGATGCCGCCTAGCCCAATACGCTATCTGAACTAGGAGCGACGTAAGTTGAACAAATGTGATAGAATTTCGCTGAATTCTTTTATTAACCATAATGTAAAATGATCTGATCGGGTCTCTGTTCGCCCTAGCCTAGAAGTTTAAGAGTGCATTTCATTCGCCATTTCATGCGCTTTGAGATGCCGCTTAGCCGAATACGCTATCTGAATTAGGAGCGACGTAAATTGAACAAATGTGATACAAATTCCCTGAAACCTGATATTATACAAAATATAAAATGATCTAATCGGGTCTCTGATTGCCTTATCATAGAAGTTTAGTAGTGCATTTTACTCGCCATTCCACGCGCTTTAAGATGCCGCCTAGCCCAGTACGCTATCGGAAATAGGAGCGACGTAAATTGAACAAATGTGATAGAATTTCCCTGAATTCTTATATTAACATTAATGTAAAATGATCTAATCGGGTCTCCGTTCGCCCTACCCTAGAAGTTTAATAGTGCATTTCACTCGACATTTCATGCGCTTTGAGATGCCGCTTTGCCCAATAAGCTATCTGAAATAGGAGCGACGTAAATTGAACAAATGTGATAGAATGTCGCTGAATTCTTAAATTAACCATAATATAAAATGATCTAATCGGGTCTCTGTTTGCCCTACCCTAGAAGTTTAATAGTGCATTTCACTTGTCATTTCATGCTCTTTGAGATGCCGCTAAGCACAATAAGCTATCTGTAATAGGAGCGACGTAAATTGAACAAATGTGATAGAATTTCGCTGAATTCTTAAATTAACCATAATATAAAAAGATCTAATCGGGTCTCTGTTTGCCCTACCCTAGAAGTTTAATAGTGCATTTCACTCGTCATTTCATGCGCTTTGAGATACCGCCAAGCACAATAAGCCATCTGGAATAGGAGCGACGTAAATTGAACAAATGTGATAGAATTACGCCGAATTCTTATATTAACCGTAATATAAAATGATCTAATCAGGTCTCTGTTTGCCTTATCCTAGAAGTTTAATAGTTCATTTTACTCGCCATTTCATGCCCTTTGAAATGCCGCTTAGCCCAATACGCTATCTGAAATAGGAGCGACGTAAATTGAACAAATGTGATAGAATTTCGCTGAATTCTTAAATTAACCATAATATAAAATGATCTAATCGGGTCTCTGTTTGCCCTACCCTAGAAGTTTAATAGTGCATTTCACTCGTCATTTGATGCGCTTTGAGATACCGCCAAGCACAATAAGCCATCTGGAATAGGAGCGACGTAAATTGAACAAATGTGATAGAATTACGCCGCATTCTTATATTAACCGTAATATAAAATGATCTAATCGGGTCTCTGTTTGCCTTATCCAAGAAGTTTAATAGTGCATTTTACTCGCCATTTCATGCCCTTTGAAATGCCGCTTATCCCAATACGCTATCTGAAATAGGAGCGACGTAAATTGAACAAATGTGATAGTATTTCGCTGAATTCTTATATTAAACAAAATATAAAATGATCTAATCGGGTCTCTGATTGCCCTATCATAGAAGTTTAATAGTGCATTTTACTCGCCATCCCACGCGCTTTAAGACACCGCCTAGCCCAGTACGCTATCTGAAATACGAGCGACGTAAATTGAACAAGTGTGATAGAATTTTGCTGAATTCTTAAATTAACCATAATATAAAATGATCTAATCGGGTCTCTGTTCGCCCTACCATAGAAGTCTAATAGTGCATTTCACCCGCCATTCCACGCGCTTTAAGATTCCGCCGAGCCGAGTACGCTATCTGAAGTAGGAACGACGTAAATTGAACAAATGTGATAGAATTTTGCTGAATTCTTATATAAACCATAATATAAAATGATCTAATCGGGTCTCTGATTGCCCTATCATAGAAGTTTAATAGTGCATTTTACTCGCCATTCCACGCGCTTTAAGATGCCGCCTAGCTCAGTACGCTATCTGAAATAGGAGCGGCGTAAATAGAACAAGTGTGATAGAATTTTGCTGAATTCTTAAATTAACCATAATATAAAATGATCTAATCGGGTCTCTGTTCGCCCTACCCTAGAAGTCTAATAGTGCATTTCACTCGCCATTCCACGCGCTTTAACATGCCGCCGAGCCCAATACGCTATCTGAAATAGGAGCGACGTAAATTGAACAAATGTGATAGAATTTTGCTGAATTCTTAAATTAACCGTAATATAAAATGATCTAATCGGGTCTCTGTTTGCCCTAGCCTAGAAGTTTAAGAGTGCATTTTATTCGCCATTTCATGCGCTTTGAGATGCCGCTTAGCCGAATACGCTATCTGAATTAGGAGCGACGTAAATTGAACAAATGTGATACAAATTCCCTGAAATCTGATATTAAACAAAATATAAAATGATCTAATCGGGTCTCTGATTGCCCTATCATAGAAGTTTAGTAGTGCACATTACTCGCCATTCCACGCGCTTTAAGATGCCGCCTAGCACAGTACGCTATCTGAAATAGGAGCGACGTTAATTGAACAGATGTGATAAAATTTAGCTGACACCTTAAATTAACCATAATATAAAATGATCTAATCGGGTCTCTGTTTGCCCAACCCTAGAAGTTTAATAGTGCATTTTACTCGCCATTTCGTGCGCCTTCAGATGCCTCTTAGCCGAATACGCTATCTGAAATAGGAGCGACGTAAATTGAACAAATGTGATAGAATTTCGCTGAATTCTTAAATTAACCATAATATAAAATGATCTAATCGGGTC
>CAKAJE020002032.1:0-22630 GCA_916610135.2 Macropis europaea
GAAATAGGAACGACGTAAATTGAACAAATGTGATAGAATTTTGCTGAATTCTTAAATTAACCATAATATAAAATGATCTAATCGGGTCTCTGATTGCCCTACCCTAGAAGTTTAATAGTGCATTTTACTCGGCATTTCATGCGCTTTGAGATGCCGCTTAGCCCAATACGCTATCTGAAATAGGAGCGACGTAAATTGAACAAATGTGATAGAATTTCGCTGGATTCTTATATTAACCAAAATATAAAATGATCTTATCGGGTCTCTGATTGCCCTAACCTAGAAGTTTAATAGTGCATTTTACTGGCCCTTTCGTGCGCTTTGAGATGCCGATTAGCCCAATACGCTATCTGAAATAGGAGCGACGTAAATTGAACAAATGTGATAGAATTTCGCTGGATTCTTATATTAACCAAAATAGAAAATGATCTAATCGGGTCTCTGATTGCCCTATCATAGAAGTTTAATAGTGCATTTTACACGCCATTCCACGCGCTTTAAGTTGCCGCCTAGCCCAGTACGCTATCTGAAATAGGAGCTACGTAAGTTGAACAAATGTCACAGAATTACGCTGAATTCTTATGTTAACCGTAATATAAAATGATCTAATCTGGTCTCTGTTTGCCTTATCCTAGAAGTGTAATAGTGCATTTTACACGCCATTTCATGCGCTTTGAGATGCCGCTTAGCCCAATACGCTATCTGAAATAGGAGCGACGTAAATTGAACAAATGTGATAGAATTTCGCTGAATTCTTATATTAACCAAAATATAAAATGATCTAATCGGGTCTCTGATTGCCCTATCATAGAAGTTTAATAGTGCATTTTACTCGCCATTCCTCGCGCTTTAAGATGCCGCCTATCCGGGTACGCTATCTGAAATAGGAGCGACGTAAATTGAACAAATGTGATAGAATTTTTCTTTATTCTTAAATTAACCATAATATGAAATGACCTAATCGGGTCTCTGTTTGCCCTACCCTAGAAGTTTAATAGTGCATTTTACTCGCCATTTCTTGCGCTTTGAGATGCCACTTAGCACAAGTCGCTATCTGAAATAGGAGCGATGTAAATTGAACAAATGTGATAGAATTTCGCTGAATTCTTATATTAACCTTAACGTAAAATGATCTAATCGGGTCTTTGTTCGCCCTACCCAAGAAGTTTAATAGTGCATTTCACTCGTCATTTCATGCGCTTTGCGATGCCGCTTAGCCCAATAAGCTATCTGAAATTGGAGCGACGTATATTGAACAAATGTGATAGAATTTCGCTGAATTCTTATATTAACCAAAATATAAAATGATCTTATCGGGCCTCTGATTGCCCTATCATAGATGTTTAAGAGTGCATTTTACTCGGCATTCCACGCGCTTTGAGATGCCGCCTAGCCCAGTACGCTATCTGAAATAGGAGCGACGTAAGTTGAACAAATGTGATAGAATTACGCTGAATTCTTATATTAACCGTAATATAAAATGGTCTAATCGGATCTCCGTTTGCCTTATCCTAGAAGTTTATTAGTGCACTTTACTCGTCACTCCATGCGCTTTGAGATACCGCTTAGCCCAATACGCTATCTGAAATAGCAGCGATGTAAATTGAACAAATGTGATAGAATTTTGCTGAATTCTTAAATTAACCATAATATAAAATGATGTAATCGGGTCTCTGTTCGCCCTACCCTAGAAGTTTAATAGTACATTTCTCTCGTCATTTCATGCGCTTTGAGATGCCGCTTAGCCCAATAGCTATCTGAAATAGGAGCGACGTAAATTGAACAAATGTGATAGAATTTCCCTGAAATCTTATATTAAAGAAAATATAAAATGATCTAAACGGGACTCTGATTGCCCTATCATAGAAGTTTAGTAGTGCATTTTACTCGCCCTTCCACGCGCTTTAAGATGCCGCCTAGCCCAGTACACTATCTGAAATAGGAGCGACGTAAATTGAAAAAATGTGATAGAATTTCGCTGAATTCTTATATTAACCAAAATATAAAATGATCTAATGGGGTCTCTGTTTGCCCTACCCTAGAAGTTTAATAGTGCATTTTACTCGCCCTTTCGTGCGCTTTGAGATGCCGCTTAGCCCAATACGCTATCTGAAATAGGAGCGACGTAAATTGAACAAATGTGATAGAATTTCGCTGAATTCTTATCTTAACCGCAATATAAAATTATCTAATCGGGTCTCTGTTTGCATTACCCTAGAAGTTTAATAGTGCATTTTACTCGCCATTCCACGCGCTTTAGGATGCCGCCTATCAGAGTACGCTATCTGAAATAGGAGAGACGTCAGTTGAACAAATGTGATACAATAACGCTGAATTCTTATATTAACCGTAATATAAAATGGTCTAATCGGGTCTCCGTTTGCCTTATCCTAGAAGTTTAATAGTGCATTTTACTCGCCATTTCATGCGCATTGAGATGCCGCTTAGCCCAATACGCTATTTGAAATAGGAGCGATGTAAATTGAACAAATGTGATAGAATTTCGCTGAATTCTGTAATTAACCATAATATGAAATGACCTAATCGGGTCTCTGTTCGCCCGACCCAAGAAGTTTAATAGTGCATTTCTCTCGTCATTTCATACGCTTTGAGAGGCCGCTTAGCCCAATACGCTATCTGAAATACGAGCGTCGTAAATTGAACAAATGTGATAGAATTTCCCTGAAATCTTATATTAAACAATACATAAAATGATCTAAACGGGACCCTGATTGCCCTACCATAGAAGTTTAGTAGTGCATTTTACTCGCCCTTCCACGCGCTTTAAGATGCCGCTTAGCCCAATACGCTATCTGAAATATCAGCGACGTAAATTGAACAAATGTGAGAGAATTTCACTGAATTCTTAAATTAACCATAATATAAAATGATCTAATCGGGTCTCTGATTGCCCTACCCTAGAAGTTTAATAGTGCATTCTACTCACCATTCCACGCGCTTTAAGTTGCCGCCTAGCCCAGTACGCTATCTGAAATAGGAGCTACGTAAGTTGAACAAATGTCACAGAAATACGCTGAATTCTTATATTAACCGTAATATAAAATGATCTAATCGGGTCTCTGTTTGCCTTATCCTAGAAGTTTAATAGTGCATTTTACTCGCCATTTCTTGCGCTTTGAGATGCCGCTTAGCCCAGTACGCTATCTGAAATAGGAGCGATGTAAATTGAACAAATGTGATAGAATTTCGCTGAATTCTTAAATTAACCATAATATAAAATGATCTAATGGGGTCTGTGTTTGCCCTACCCTAGAAGTTGAATAGTGCATTGTACGAGCCATTTCTTGCGCTTTGAGATGCAGCTTAGCCCAATACGCTATCTGAAATAGGAGCGACGTAAATTGAACAAATGTGATAGAATTTCGCTGAATTCTTATTTTAACCTTAATGTAAAATGATCTAATCGGGACTTTGTTCGCCCTACCCTAGAAGTTTAATAGTGCATTTCACTCGTCATTTCATGCGCTTTGAGTTGCCGCTTAGCCCAATAAGCTATCTGAAATAGGAGCGACGTAAATTGAACAAATGTGATAGAACTTCGCTGAATTCTTATATTAACCGTAATATAAAATGATCTTATCGGGTCTCTGATTGCCCCACCCTAGAAGTTCAATAGTGCATTTTACTCGCCCTTTCGTGCGCTTTGAGATGCCGCTTAGCCCAATACGCTATCTGAAATAGGAGCGACGTAAATTGAACAAATGTGATAGAATTTCGCTGAATTCTTAAATTAACCATAATATGAAATGACCTAATCGGGTCTCTGTTTGCCCTACCCTAGAAGTTTAATAGAGCATTTTACTCGTCATTTCATGCGCTTTGAGATGCCGCCTAGCCCAGTACGCTATCTGAAATAGGAGCGACGTAAATTGAACAAATGTGATAGAATTTCGCTGAATTCTTATATTAACCAAAATATAAAATGATCTAATGGGGTCTCTGTTTGCCCTACCCTAGAAGTTTAATAGTGCATTTTACTCGCCCTTTCGTGCGCTTTGAGATGCCGCTTAGCCCAATACGCTATCTGAAATAGGAGCGACGTAAATTGAACAAATGTGATAGAATTTCGCTGAATTCTTATCTTAACCTTCATGTAAAATGATCTAATCGGGTCTCTGATTGCCCTACCCTAGAAGTTTAATAGTGCATTTTACTCGCCCTTTCGTGCGCTTTGAGATGCCGCTTAGCCCAATACGCTATCTGAAATAGGAGCAACGTAAATTGAACAAATGTGATAGAATTTCGCTGAATTCTTATTTTAACCTTAATGTAAAATGATCTAATCGGGTCTTTGTTCGCCCTACCCTAGAAGTTTAATAGTGCATTTCACTCGTCATTTCATGCGCTTTGAGATGCCGCTTAGCCCAATAGCTATCTGAAATAGCAGCGACGTAAATTGAACAAATGTGATAGAATTTCGCTGAATTCTTTTATTTACCATAATGTTAAATGATCTAATCGGGTCTCTCTTCGCCCTAGCGTAGAAGCTTAATAGTGCATTTTATTCGTCATTTCATGCGCTTTGAGATGCCGCTTAGCCCCATACGCTATCTGAAATAGGAGCGACGCAAATTGAACAAATGCGATAGAATATCGCTGAATTCTTATATTAACCATAATATAAAATGATGTAATCGGGTCTCTGTTCGCCCTACCCAAGAAGTTTAATAGTGCATTTCTCTCGTCATTTCATGCGCTTTGAGATGCCGCTTCGCCCAATAGCTATCTGAAATAGGAGCGACGTAAATTGAACAAATGTGATAGAATTTCCCTGAAATCTTATATTAACCGTAATATAAAATGATCTAATCGGGTCTCTGTTTGCATTACCCTAGAAGTTTAATAGTGCATTTTACTCGCCATTCCACGCGCTTTAGGATGCCGCCTATCAGAGTACGCTATCTGAAATAGGAGCGACGTCAGTTGAACAAATGTGATAGAATTTCGCTGAATTCTTATATTAACCAAAATATAAAATGATCTAATCGGGTCTCTGATTGCCCTACCCTAGAAGTTTAATAGTGCATTTTACTCGCCATTTCATGCGCTTTGAGATGCCGCTTAGCCCAATACGCTATCTGAAATAGGAGCATCGTAAATTAAACAAATGTGATAGAACTTCGCTGAATTCTTATATTAACCATAATATAAAATGATGTAATCGGGTCTCTGATTGCCCTACCCTAGAAGTTTAATAGTGCATTTTACTCACCATTCCACGCGCTTTAAGTTGCCGCCTAGCCCAGTACGCTATCTGAAATAGGAGCTACGTAAGTTGAACAAATGTCACAGAATTACGCTGAATTCTTATATTAACCGTAATATAAAATGATCTAATCCGGTCTCTGTTTGCCCTACCCTAGAAGTTGAATAGTGCATTGTACGAGCCATTTCTTGCGCTTTGAGATGCAGCTTAGCCCAATACGCTATCTGAAATAGGAGCGACGCAAATTGAACAAATGCGATAGAATATCGCTGAATTCTTATATTAACCATAATATAAAATGTTGTAATCGGGTCTCTGTTCGCCCTACCCAAGAAGTTTAATAGTGCATTTCTCTCGTCATTTCATGCGCTTTGAGATGCCGCTTAGCCCAATAGCTATCTGAAATAGGAGCGACGTAAATTGAACAAATGTGATAGAATTTCGCTGAATTCTTATATTAACCAAAATATAAAATGATCTAATCGGGTCTCTGATTGCCCTATCATAGAAGATTAATAGTGCATTTTACTCGCCATTCCACGCGCTTTAAGATGCCGCCTAGCCCATTATGCTATCTGAAATAGGAACGACGTAAATTGAACAAATGTGATAGAATTTTGCTGAATTCTTAAATTAACCATAATATAAAATGATCTAATCGGGTCTCTGATTGCCCTACCCTAGAAGTTTAATAGTGCATTTTACTCGGCATTTCATGCGCTTTGAGATGCCGCTTAGCCCAATACGCTATCTGAAATAGGAGCGACGTAAATTGAACAAATGTGATAGAATTTCGCTGGATTCTTATATTAACCAAAATATAAAATGATCTTATCGGGTCTCTGATTGCCCTAACCTAGAAGTTTAATAGTGCATTTTACTCGCCCTTTCGTGCGCTTTGAGATGCCGATTAGCCCAATACGCTATCTGAAATAGGAGCGACGTAAATTGAACAAATGTGATAGAATTTCGCTGGATTCTTATATTAACCAAAATAGAAAATGATCTAATCGGGTCTCTGATTGCCCTATCATAGAAGTTTAATAGTGCATTTTACACGCCATTCCACGCGCTTTAAGTTGCCGCCTAGCCCAGTACGCTATCTGAAATAGGAGCTACGTAAGTTGAACAAATGTCACAGAATTACGCTGAATTCTTATGTTAACCGTAATATAAAATGATCTAATCTGGTCTCTGTTTGCCTTATCCTAGAAGTGTAATAGTGCATTTTACACGCCATTTCATGCGCTTTGAGATGCCGCTTAGCCCAATACGCTATCTGAAATAGGAGCGACGTAAATTGAACAAATGTGATAGAATTTCGCTGAATTCTTATATTAACCAAAATATAAAATGATCTAATCGGGTCTCTGATTGCCCTATCATAGAAGTTTAATAGTGCATTTTACTCGCCATTCCACGCGCTTTAAGATGCCGCCTATCCGGGTACGCTATCTGAAATAGGAGCGACGTAAATTGAACAAATGTGATAGAATTTTTCTTTATTCTTAAATTAACCATAATATGAAATGACCTAATCGGGTCTCTGTTTGCCCTACCCTAGAAGTTTAATAGTGCATTTTACTCGCCATTTCTTGCGCTTTGAGATGCCACTTAGCACAAGTCGCTATCTGAAATAGGAGCGATGTAAATTGAACAAATGTGATAGAATTTCGCTGAATTCTTATATTAACCTTAATGTAAAATGATCTAATCGGGTCTTTGTTCGCCCTACCCAAGAAGTTTAATAGTGCATTTCACTCGTCATTTCATGCGCTTTGCGATGCCGCTTAGCCCAATAAGCTATCTGAAATTGGAGCGACGTATATTGAACAAATGTGATAGAATTTCGCTGAATTCTTATATTAACCAAAATATAAAATGATCTTATCGGGCCTCTGATTGCCCTATCATAGATGTTTAAGAGTGCATTTTACTCGCCATTCCACGCGCTTTGAGATGCCGCCTAGCCCAGTACGCTATCTGAAATAGGAGCGACGTAAGTTGAACAAATGTGATAGAATTACGCTGAATTCTTATATTAACCGTAATATAAAATGGTCTAATCGGATCTCCGTTTGCCTTATCCTAGAAGTTTATTAGTGCACTTTACTCGTCACTCCATGCGCTTTGAGATACCGCTTAGCCCAATACGCTATCTGAAATAGCAGCGATGTAAATTGAACAAATGTGATAGAATTTTGCTGAATTCTTAAATTAACCATAATATAAAATGATGTAATCGGGTCTCTGTTCGCCCTACCCTAGAAGTTTAATAGTACATTTCTCTCGTCATTTCATGCGCTTTGAGATGCCGCTTAGCCCAATAGCTATCTGAAATAGGAGCGACGTAAATTGAACAAATGTGATAGAATTTCCCTCAAAACTTATATTAAAGAAAATATAAAATGATCTAAACGGGACTCTGATTGCCCTATCATAGAAGTTTAGTAGTGCATTTTACTCGCCCTTCCACGCGCTTTAAGATGCCGCCTAGCCCAGTACACTATCTGAAATAGGAGCGACGTAAATTGAAAAAATGTGGTAGAATTTCGCTGAATTCTTATATTAACCAGAATATAAAATGATCTAATGGGGTCTCTGTTTGCCCTACCCTAGAAGTTTAATAGTGCATTTTACTCGCCCTTTCGTGCGCTTTGAGATGCCGCTTAGCCCAATACGCTATCTGAAATAGGAGCGACGTAAATTGAACAAATGTGATAGAATTTCGCTGAATTCTTATCTTAACCTTCATGTAAAATGATCTAATCGGGTCTCTGATTGCCCTACCCTAGAAGTTTAATAGTGCATTTTACTCGCCCTTTCGTGCGCTTTGAGATGCCGCTTAGCCCAATTCGCTATCAGAAATAGGAGCGACGTAAATTGAACAAATGTGTTAGAATTTCGCTGAATTCTTATATTAACCGTAATATAAAATGATCTAATCGGGTCTCTGTTTGCCTTACCCTAGAAGTTTAATAGTGCATTTTACTCGCCATTTCATGCGCTTTGAGATGCCGCTTAGCCCAATACGCTATCTGAAATAGACGTATATTGAACAAATGTGATAGGATTTCCCTGAAATATTATAGTAAACAAAATATAAAATGATCTATTCGGAACTCTGATTGCCCTATCATAGAAGTTTAGTAGTGCATTTTACTCGCCCTTCCACGCGCTTTAAGATGCCGCCTAGCGCAGTACGCTATCTGAAATAGGAGCGACGTTAGTTGAACAAATGTGATAGAATTACGCTGAATTCTTATATTAACCGTAATATAAAATGATCTATTCGGGTCTCTGTTCGCCCTACCCTATAAGTTTAATAGTGCATTTTACTCGCCCTTTCGTGCGCTTTGAGTTGCCGATTAGCCCAATACGCTATCTGAAATAGGAGCGACGTAAATTGAACAAATGTGATAGAATTTCGCTGGATTCTTATATTAACCAAATTAGAAAATGATCTAATCGGGTCTCTGATTGCCCTATCATAGAAGTTTAATAGTGCATTTTACACACCATTCCACGCGCTTTAAGTTGCCGCCTAGCCCAGTACGCTATCTGAAATAGGAGCTACGTAAGTTGAACAAATGTCACAGAATTACGCTGAATTCTTATGTTAACCGTAATATAAAATGATCTAATCTGGTCTCTGTTTGCCTTATCCTAGAAGTGTAATAGTGCATTTTACACGCCATTTCATGCGCTTTGAGATGCCGCTTAGCCCAATACGCTATCTGAAATAGGAGCGACGTAAATTGAACAAATGTGATAGAATTTCGCTGAATTCTTATATTAACAAAAATATAAAATGATCTAATCGGGTCTCTGATTGCCCTATCATAGAAGTTTAATAGTGCATTTTACTCGCCATTCCTCGCGCTTTAAGATGCCACCTATCCGGGTACGCTATCTGAAATAGGAGCGATGTAAATTGAACAAATGTGAGAGAATTTCACTGAATTCTTAAATTAACCATAATATAAAATGATCTAATCGGGTCTCTATGTGCCCAACCCTAGAAGCTTAATAGTGCATTTTACTCGCCATTTCCTGCGCTTTGAGATGCCGCTTAGCCCAATACGCTATCTGAAATAGACGTATATTGAACAAATGTGATAGAATTTCCCTGAAATATTATAGTAAACAAAAGATAAAATGATCTATTCGGAACTCTGATTGCCCTATCATAGAAGTTTAGTAGTGCATTTTACTCGCCCTTCCACGCGCTTTAAGATGCCGCTTAGCCCAATACGCTATCTGAAATATCAGCGACGTAAATTGAACAAATGTGAGAGAATTTCACTGAATTCTTAAATTAACCATAATATAAAATGATCTAATCGGGTCTCTGATTGCCCTACCCTAGAAGTTTAATAGTGCATTCTACTCACCATTCCACGCGCTTTAAGTTGCCGCCTAGCCCAGTACGCTATCTGAAATAGGAGCTACGTAAGTTGAACAAATGTCACAGAAATACGCTGAATTCTTATATTAACCGTAATATAAAATGATCTAATCGGGTCTCTGTTTGCCTTATCCTAGAAGTTTAATAGTGCATTTTACTCGCCATTTCTTGCGCTTTGAGATGCCGCTTAGCCCAGTACGCTATCTGAAATAGGAGCGATGTAAATTGAACAAATGTGATAGAATTTCGCTGAATTCTTAAATTAACCATAATATAAAATGATCTAATGGGGTCTGTGTTTGCCCTACCCTAGAAGTTTAATAGTGCATTGTACTCGCCATTTCTTGCGCGTTGAGATGCCACTTAGCACAAGTCGCTATCTGAAATAGGAGCGATGTAAATTGAACAAATGTGATAGAATTTCGCTGAATTCTTATATTAACCTTAATGTAAAATGATCTAATCGGGTCTTTGTTCGCCCTACCCAAGAAGTTTAATAGTGCATTTCACTCGTCATTTCATGCGCTTTGAGATGCCGCTTCGCCCAATAGCTATCTGAAATAGGAGCGACGTAAATTGAACAAATGTGATAGAATTTCCCTGAAATCTTATATTAAACAAAATATAAAATGATCTAAACGGGACTCTGATTGCCCTATCATAGAAGTTTAGTAGTGCATTTTACTCGCCCTTCCACGCGCTTTAAGATGCCGCCTAGCCCAGTACACTATCTGAAATAGGAGCGACGTATGTTGAACAAATTTGATAGAATTATGCTGAATTCTTATATTAACCGTAATATAAAATGATCTAATCGGGTCTCTGTTTGTATTACCATAGAAGTTTAATAGTGCATTTTACTCGCCATTTCATGCGCTTTGAGATGCCGCTTAGCCCAATACGGTACCTGTAATAGGATCGACGTAAATTGAACAAATGAGATAGAATTTCGCTGAATTCTTAAATTAACCATAATATAAAGTGATCTAATCCGGTCTCTGTTTGCCCTACCCTAGAAGTTGAATAGTGCATTGTACGAGCCATTTCTTGCGCTTTGAGATGCAGCTTAGCCCAATACGCTATCTGAAATAGGAGCGACGTAAATTGAACAAATGTGATAGAATTTCGCTGAATTCATATTTTAACCTTAATGTAAAATGATCTAATCGGGTCTTTGTTCGCCCTACCCTAGAAGTTTAATAGTGCATTTCACTCGTCATTTCATGCGCTTTGAGTTGCCGCTTAGCCCAATACGCTATCTGAAATAGGAGCGACGTAAATTGAACAAATGTCACAGAATTACGCTGAATTCTTATATTAACCGTAATATAAAATGATCTAATCCGGTCTCTGTTTGCCCTACCCTAGAAGTTGAATAGTGCATTGTACGAGCCATTTCTTGCGCTTTGAGATGCAGCTTAGCCCAATACGCTATCTGAAATAGGAGCGACGTAAATTGAACAAATGTGATAGAATTTCGCTGAATTCATATTTTAACCTTAATGTAAAATGATCTAATCGGGTCTCTGTTCGCCCTACCCTAGAAGTTTAATAGTGCATTTCACTCGTCATTTCATGCGCTTTGAGTTGCCGCTTAGCCCAATACGCTATCTGAAATAGGAGCGACGTAAATTGAACAAATGTGATAGAACTTCGCTGAATTTTTATATTAACCATAATATAAAATGATCTAATCGGGTCTCTGATTGCCCTACCCTAGAAGTTTAATAGTGCATTTTACTCACCATTCCACGCGCTTTAAGTTGCCGCCTAGCCCAGTACGCTATCTGAAATAGGAGCTACGTAAGTTTAACAAATGTCAC
Source organism: Macropis europaea (assembly GCA_916610135.2). Classification (NCBI taxonomy): domain Eukaryota; kingdom Metazoa; phylum Arthropoda; class Insecta; order Hymenoptera; family Melittidae; genus Macropis; species Macropis europaea. The sequence continues at coordinate 11,459 of CAKAJE020002032.1, forward strand.
AGAATTACGCTGAATTCTTATATTAACCGTAATATAAAATGATCTAATCGGGTCTCTGTTTGCCTTATCCTAGAAGTTTAACAGTGCATTTTACTCGCTATTCCACGCGCTTTAAGTTGCCGCCTAGCCCAGCACGCCATCTGAAATAGGAGCTACGTAAGTTGAACAAATGTCACAGAATTACGCTGAATTCTTATATTAACCGTAATATAAAATGATCTAATCTGGTCTCTGTTTGCCTTATCCTAGAAGTGTAATAGTGCATTTTACACGCCATTTCATGCGCTTTGAGATGCCGCTTAGCCCAATACGCTATCTGAAATAGGAGCGACGTAAATTGAACAAATGTGATAGAATTTCGCTGAATTCTTATATTAACAAAAATATAAAATGATCTAATCGGGTCTCTGATTGCCCTATCATAGAAGTTTAATAGTGCATTTTACTCGCCATTCCTCGCGCTTTAAGATGCCACCTATCCGGGTACGCTATCTGAAATAGGAGCGATGTAAATTGAACAAATGTGAGAGAATTTCACTGAATTCTTAAATTAACCATAATATAAAATGATCTAATCGGGTCTCTATGTGCCCAACCCTAGAAGCTTAATAGTGCATTTTACTCGCCATTTCCTGCGCTTTGAGATGCCGCTTAGCCCAATACGCTATCTGAAATAGACGTATATTGAACAAATGTGATAGAATTTCCCTGAAATATTATAGTAAACAAAAGATAAAATGATCTATTCGGAACTCTGATTGCCCTATCATAGAAGTTTAGTAGTGCATTTTACTCGCCCTTCCACGCGCTTTAAGATGCCGCTTAGCCCAATACGCTATCTGAAATATCAGCGACGTAAATTGAACAAATGTGAGAGAATTTCACTGAATTCTTAAATTAACCATAATATAAAATGATCTAATCGGGTCTCTGATTGCCCTACCCTAGAAGTTTAATAGTGCATTCTACTCACCATTCCACGCGCTTTAAGTTGCCGCCTAGCCCAGTACGCTATCTGAAATAGGAGCTACGTAAGTTGAACAAATGTCACAGAAATACGCTGAATTCTTATATTAACCGTAATATAAAATGATCTAATCGGGTCTCTGTTTGCCTTATCCTAGAAGTTTAATAGTGCATTTTACTCGCCATTTCTTGCGCTTTGAGATGCCGCTTAGCCCAGTACGCTATCTGAAATAGGAGCGATGTAAATTGAACAAATGTGATAGAATTTCGCTGAATTCTTAAATTAACCATAATATAAAATGATCTAATGGGGTCTGTGTTTGCCCTACCCTAGAAGTTTAATAGTGCATTGTACTCGCCATTTCTTGCGCGTTGAGATGCCACTTAGCACAAGTCGCTATCTGAAATAGGAGCGATGTAAATTGAACAAATGTGATAGAATTTCGCTGAATTCTTATATTAACCTTAATGTAAAATGATCTAATCGGGTCTTTGTTCGCCCTACCCAAGAAGTTTAATAGTGCATTTCACTCGTCATTTCATGCGCTTTGAGATGCCGCTTCGCCCAATAGCTATCTGAAATAGGAGCGACGTAAATTGAACAAATGTGATAGAATTTCCCTGAAATCTTATATTAAACAAAATATAAAATGATCTAAACGGGACTCTGATTGCCCTATCATAGAAGTTTAGTAGTGCATTTTACTCGCCCTTCCACGCGCTTTAAGATGCCGCCTAGCCCAGTACACTATCTGAAATAGGAGCGACGTATGTTGAACAAATTTGATAGAATTATGCTGAATTCTTATATTAACCGTAATATAAAATGATCTAATCGGGTCTCTGTTTGTATTACCATAGAAGTTTAATAGTGCATTTTACTCGCCATTTCATGCGCTTTGAGATGCCGCTTAGCCCAATACGGTACCTGTAATAGGATCGACGTAAATTGAACAAATGAGATAGAATTTCGCTGAATTCTTAAATTAACCATAATATAAAGTGATCTAATCCGGTCTCTGTTTGCCCTACCCTAGAAGTTGAATAGTGCATTGTACGAGCCATTTCTTGCGCTTTGAGATGCAGCTTAGCCCAATACGCTATCTGAAATAGGAGCGACGTAAATTGAACAAATGTGATAGAATTTCGCTGAATTCATATTTTAACCTTAATGTAAAATGATCTAATCGGGTCTTTGTTCGCCCTACCCTAGAAGTTTAATAGTGCATTTCACTCGTCATTTCATGCGCTTTGAGTTGCCGCTTAGCCCAATACGCTATCTGAAATAGGAGCGACGTAAATTGAACAAATGTCACAGAATTACGCTGAATTCTTATATTAACCGTAATATAAAATGATCTAATCCGGTCTCTGTTTGCCCTACCCTAGAAGTTGAATAGTGCATTGTACGAGCCATTTCTTGCGCTTTGAGATGCAGCTTAGCCCAATACGCTATCTGAAATAGGAGCGACGTAAATTGAACAAATGTGATAGAACTTCGCTGAATTCATATTTTAACCTTAATGTAAAATGATCTAATCGGGTCTCTGTTCGCCCTACCCTAGAAGTTTAATAGTGCATTTCACTCGTCATTTCATGCGCTTTGAGTTGCCGCTTAGCCCAATACGCTATCTGAAATAGGAGCGACGTAAATTGAACAAATGTGATAGAACTTCGCTGAATTTTTATATTAACCATAATATAAAATGATCTAATCGGGTCTCTGATTGCCCTACCCTAGAAGTTTAATAGTGCATTTTACTCACCATTCCACGCGCTTTAAGTTGCCGCCTAGCCCAGTACGCTATCTGAAATAGGAGCTACGTAAGTTTAACAAATGTCACAGAATTACGCTGAATTCTTATATTAACCGTAATATAAAATGATCTAATCGGGTCTCTGTTTGCCTTATCCTAGAAGTTTAACAGTGCATTTTACTCGCTATTCCACGCGCTTTAAGTTGCCGCCTAGCCCAGCACGCCATCTGAAATAGGAGCTACGTAAGTTGAACAAATGTCACAGAATTACGCTGAATTCTTATATTAACCGTAATATAAAATGATCTAATCGGGTCTCTGTTTGCCTTATCCTAGAAGTTTAATAGTGCATTTTACTCGCCATTTCTTGCGCTTTGAGATGCCGCTTAGCCCAGTACGCTATCTGAAATAGGAGCGATGTAAATTGAACAAATGTGATAGAATTTCGATGAATTCATTTATTAACCAAAATATAAAATGATCTAATCGGGTCTCTGATTGCCCTACCCTAGAAGTTTAATAGTGCATTTTACTCGCCATTTCTTGCGCTTTGAGATGCCACTTAGCACAAGTCGCTATCTGAAATAGGAGCGATGTAAATTGAACAAATGTGATAGAATTTCGCTGAATTCTTATATTAACCTTAATGTAAAATGATCTAATCGGGTCTTTGTTCGCCCTACCCAAGAAGTTTAATAGTGCATTTCACTCGTCATTTCATGCGCTTTGCGATGCCGCTTAGCCCAATAAGCTATCTGAAATAGGAGCGACGTAAATTGAACAAATGTGATAGAATTTCGCTGGATTCTTATATTAACCAAAATATAAAATGATCTAATCGGGTCTTTGTTCGCCCTACCCTAGAAGTTTAATAGTGCATTTCACTCGTCATTTCATGCGCTTTGAGTTGCCGCTTAGCCCAATACGCTATCTGAAATAGGAGCGACGTAAATTGAACAAATGTCACAGAATTACGCTGAATTCTTATATTAACCGTAATATAAAATGATCTAATCGGGTCTCTGTTTGCCTTATCCTAGAAGTTTAAGAGTGCATTTTACTGGCCATTTCATGCGCTTTGAGATGCCGCTTAGCCCAATACGCTATCTGAAATAGGAGCGACGTAAATTGAACAAATGTGATAGAATTTCGCTGAATTCTTATATTAACCAAAATATAAAATGATCTAATCCGGTCTCTGTTTGCCCTACCCTAGAAGTTTAATAGTGCATTTTACGAGCCATTTCTTGCGCTTTGAGATGCAGCTTAGCCCAATACGCTATCTGAAATAGGAGCGACGTAAATTGAACAAATGTGATAGAATTTCGCTGAATTCTTATATTAACCAAAATATGAAATGATCTTATCGGGTCTCCGATTGCCCTACCCTAGAAGTTTAATAGTGCATTTTACTCGCCCTTTCGTGCGCTGTGAGATGCCGCTTAGCCCAATACGCTATCTGAAATAGGAGCGACGTAAATTGAACAAATGTGATAGAATTTCGCTGGATTCTTATATTAACCAAAATATAAAATGATCTAATCCGGTCTCTGTTTGCCCTACCCTAGAAGTTTAATAGTGCATTTTACTCACCATTCCACGCGCTTTAAGTTGCCGCCTAGCCCAGTACGCTATCTGAAATAGGAGCTACGTAAGTTGAACAAATGTCACAGAATTACGCTGAATTCTTATATTAACCGTAATATAAAATGATCTAATCGGGTCTCTGTTTGCCTTATCCTAGAAGTTTAATAGTGCATTTTACTCGTCAATCCATGCGCTTTGCGACGCCGCTTAGCCCAATAAGCTATCTGAAATAGGAGCGACGTAAATTGAACAAATGTGATAGAATTTCGCTGAATTCTTATATTAACCAAAATATAAAATGATCTAATCGGGTCTCTGATTGCCCTATCATAGAAGTTTAACAGTGCATTTTACTCGCCATTCCACGCGCTTTAAGTTGCCGCCTAGCCCAGCACGCTATCTGAAATAGGAGCTACGTAAGTTGAACAAATCTCACAGAATTACGCTGAATTCTTATATTAACCGTAATATAAAATGATCTAATCGGGTCTCCGTTTGCCTTATCCTAGAAGTTTAATAGTGCATTTTACTCGCCATTTCATGCGCTTTGAGATGCCGCTTAGCCCAATACGCTATCTGAAATAGGAGCGACGTAAATTGAACAAATGTGATAGAATTTCGCTGAATTCTTATATTAACCAAAATATAAAATGATCTAATGGGGTCTCTGTTTGCCCTACCCTAGAAGTTTAATAGTGCATTTTACTCGCCATTTCTTGCGCTTTAAGATGCCGCCTAGCCCAGTACGCTATCTGAAATAGGAGCTACGTAAGTTGAACGAATGTGACAGAATTACGCTGATTTCTTATATTAACCGTAATATAAAATGATCTAATCGGGTCTCTGTTTGCCTTATCCTAGAAGTTTAATAGTGCATTTTACTCGCCATTTCATGCGCTTTGAGATGCCTCTTAGCCCAATACGCTATCTGAAATAGGAGCGACGTAAATTGAACAAATGTGATAGAATTTCGCTGAATTCTTATATTAACCAAAATATAAAATGATCTAATCCGGTCTCTGTTTGCCCTACCCTAGAAGTTTAATAGTGCATTTTACGAGCCATTTCTTGCGCTTTGAGATGCAGCTTAGCCCAATACGCTATCTGAAATAGGAGCGACGTAAATTGAACAAATGTGATAGAATTTCGCTGAATTCTTATATTAACCAAAATATGAAATGATCTTATCGGGTCTCCGATTGCCCTACCCTAGAAGTTTAATAGTGCATTTTACTCGCCCTTTCGTGCGCTGTGAGATGCCGCTTAGCCCAATACGCTATCTGAAATAGGAGCGACGTAAATTGAACAAATGTGATAGAATTTCGCTGGATTCTTATATTAACCAAAATATAAAATGATCTAATCGGGTCTCTGATTGCCCTATCATAGAAGTTTAATAGTGCATTTTACTCGCCATTCCACGCGCTTTAAGTTGCCGCCTAGCCCAGTACGCTATCTGAAATAGGAGCTACGTAAGTTGAACAAATGTCACAGAATTACGCTGCATTCTTATGTTAACCGTAATATAAAATGATCTAATCGGGTCTCTGTTTGCCTTATCCTAGAAGTTTAAGAGTGCATTTTACTCGCCATTTCATGCGCTTTGAGATGCCGCTTAGCCCAATACGCTATCTGAAATAGGAGCGACGTAAATTGAAGAAATGTGATAGAATTTCGCTGAATTCTTATATTAACCAAAATATAAAATGATCTAATGGGGTCTCTGTTTGCCCTACCCTAGAAGTTTAATAGTGCATTTTACTCGCCATTTCTTGCGCTTTGAGATGCCACTTAGCACAAGTCGCTATCTGAAATAGGAGCGATGTAAATTGAACAAATGTGATAGAATTTCGCTGAATTCTTATATTAACCTTAATGTAAAATGATCTAATCGGGTCTTTGTTCGCCCTACCCAAGAAGTTTAATAGTGCATTTCCCTCGTCATTTCATGCGCTTTGCGATGCCGCTTAGCCCAATAAGCTATCTGAAATTGGAGCGACGTATATTGAACAAATGTGATAGAATTTCGCTGAATTCTTATATTAACCAAAATATAAAATGATCTAATCGGGTCTCTGATTGCCCTATCATAGAAGTTTAATAGTGCATTTTACTCGCCATTCCACGCGCTTTAAGATGCTGCCTAGCCCAGTACGCTATCTGAAATAGGAGCTACGTAAGTTGAACGAATGTGGCACAATTACGCTGATTTCTTATATTAACCGTAATATAAAATGATCTGATCGGGTCTCTGTTTGCCTTATCCTAGAAGTTTAATAGTGCATTTTACTCGCCATTTCATGCGCTTTGAGATGCCTCTTAGCCCAATACGCTATCTGAAATAGGAGCGACGTAAATTGAACAAATGTGATAGAATTTCGCTGAATTCTTATATTAACCAAAATATAAAATGATCTAATCCGGTCTCTGTTTGCCCTACCCTAGAAGTTTAATAGTGCATTTTACGAGCCATTTCTTGCGCTTTGAGATGCCTCTTAGCCCAATACGCTATCTGAAATAGGAGCTACGTAAGTTGAACAAATGTCACAGAATTACGCTGAATTCTTATATTAACCGTAATATAAAATGATCTAATCGGGTCTCTGTTTGCCTTATCCTAGAAGTTTAATAGTGCATTTTACTCGTCAATCCATGCGCTTTGCGATGCCGCTTAGCCCAATAAGCTATCTGAAATAGGAGCGACGTAAATTGAACAAATGTGATAGAATTTCGCTGAATTCTTATATTAACCAAAATATAAAATGATCTAATCGGGTCTCTGATTGCCTTATCATAGAAGTTTAACAGTGCATTTTACTCGCCATTCCACGCGCTTTAAGTTGCCGCCTAGCCCAGCACGCTATCTGAAATAGGAGCTACGTAAGTTGAACAAATGTCACAGAATTACGCTGAATTCTTATATTAACCGTAATATAAAATGATCTAATCGGGTCTCCGTTTGCCTTATCCTAGAAGTTTAATAGTGCATTTTACTCGCCATTTCATGCGCTTTGAGATGCCGCTTAGCCCAATACGCTATCTGAAATAGGAGCGACGTAAATTAAACAAATGTGATAGAACTTCGCTGAATTCTTATATTAACCATAATATAAAATGATCTAATCGGGTCTCTGTTTGCCCTACCCTAGAAGTTTAATAGTGCATTTTACTCACCATTCCACGCGCTTTAAGTTGCCGCCTAGCCCAGTACGCTATCTGAAATAGGAGCTACGTAAGTTGAACAAATGTCACAGAATTACGCTGAATTCTTATATTAACCGTAATATAAAATGATCTAATCGGGTCTCTGTTTGCCTTATCCTAGAAGTTTAATAGTGCATTTTACTCGTCAATCCATGCGCTTTGAGATGCCACTTAGCACAAGTCGCTATCTGAAATAGGAGCGATGTAAATTGAACAAATGTGATAGAATTTCGCTGAATTCTTATATTAACCTTAATGTAAAATGATCTAATCGGGTCTTTGTTCGCCCTACCCAAGAAGTTTAATAGTGCATTTCACTCGTCATTTCATGCGCTTTGCGATGCCGCTTAGCCCAATAAGCTATCTGAAATTGGAGCGACGTATATTGAACAAATGTGATAGAATTTCGCTGAATTCTTATATTAACCAAAATATAAAATGATCTAATCGTGTCTCTGATTGCCCTATCATAGAAGTTTAATAGTGCATTTTACTCGCCATTCCACGCGCTTTAAGTTGCCGCCTAGCCCAGTACGCTATCTGAAATAGGAGCTACGTAAGTTGAACAAATGTCACAGAATTACGCTGCATTCTTATGTTAACCGTAATATAAAATGATCTAATCGGGTCTCTGTTTGCCTTATCCTAGAAGTTTAAGAGTGCATTTTACTCGCCATTTCATGCGCTTTGAGATGCCGCTTAGCCCAACACGCTATCTGAAATAGGAGCGACGTAAATTAAACAAATGTGATAGAACTTCGCTGAATTCTTATATTAACCATAATATAAAATGATCTAATCGGGTCTCTGATTGCCCTACCCTAGAAGTTTAATAGTGCATTTTACTCACCATTCCACGCGCTTTAAGTTGCCGCCTAGCCCAGTACGCTATCTGAAATAGGAGCTACGTAAGTTGAACAAATGTCACAGAATTACGCTGAATTCTTATATTAACCGTAATATAAAATGATCTAATCGGGTCTCTGTTTGCCTTATCCTAGAAGTTTAATAGTGCATTTTACTCGTCAATCCATGCGCTTTGCGATGCCGGCTTAGCCCAATAAGCTATCTGAAATAGGAGCGACGTAAATTGAACAAATGTGATAGAATTTCGCTGAATTCTTATATTAACCAAAATATAAAATGATCTAATCCGGTCTCTGTTTGCCCTACCCTAGAAGTTTAATAGTGCATTTTACGAGCCATTTCTTGCGCTTTGAGATGCAGCTTAGCCCAATACGCTATCTGAAATAGGAGCGACGTAAATTGAACAAATGTGATAGAATTTCGCTGAATTCTTATATTAACCAAAATATGAAATGATCTTATCGGGTCTCTGATTGCCCTACCCTAGAAGTTTAATAGTGCATTTTACTCGCCCTTTCGTGCGCTGTGAGATGCCGCTTAGCCCAATACGCTATCTGAAATAGGAGCGACGTAAATTGAACAAATGTGATAGAATTTCGCTGGATTCTTATATTAACCAAAATATAAAATGATCTAATCGGGTCTCTGATTGCCCTATCATAGAAGTTTAATAGTGCATTTTACTCGCCATTCCACGCGCTTTAAGTTGCCGCCTAGCCCAGTACGCTATCTGAAATAGGAGCTACGTAAGTTGAACAAATGTCACAGAATTACGCTGCATTCTTATGTTAACCGTAATAGAAAATGATCTAATCGGGTCTCTGTTTGCCTTATCCTAGAAGTTTAAGAGTGCATTTTACTCGCCATTTCATGCGCTTTGAGATGCCGCTTAGCCCAATACGCTATCTGAAATAGGAGCGACGTAAATTAAACAAATGTGATAGAACTTCGCTGAATTCTTATATTAACCATAATATAAAATGATCTAATCGGGTCTCTGATTGCCCTACCCTAGAAGTTTAATAGTGCATTTACTCACCATTCCACGCGCTTTAAGTTGCCGCCTAGCCCAGTTCGCTATCTGAAATAGGAGCTACGTAAGTTGAACAAATGTCACAGAATTACGCTGAATTCTTATATTAACCGTAATATAAAATGATCTAATCGGGTCTCTGTTTGCCTTATCCTAGAAGTTTAATAGTGCATTTTACTCGTCAATTCATGCGCCTTGCGATGCCGCTTAGCCCAATAAGCTATCTGAAATAGGAGCGACGTAAATTGAAGAAATGTGGTAGAATTTCGCTGAATTCTTATATTAACCAAAATATAAATGATCTGATCGGGTCTCTGATTGCCCTATCATAGAAGTTTAACAGTGCATTTTACTCGCCATTCCACGCGCTTTAAGTTGCCGCCTAGCCCAGCACGCTATCTGAAATAGGAGCTACGTAAGTTGAACAAATGTCACAGAATTACGCTGAATTCTTATATTAACCGTAATATAAAATGATCTAATCGGGTCTCTGTTTGCCTTATCCTAGAAGTTTAATAGTGCATTTTACTCGCCATTTCATGCGCTTTGAGATGCCGCTTAGCCCAGTACACTATCTGAAATAGGAGCGACGTAAATTGAAAAAATGTGATAGAATTTCCCTGAAATGTTATAGTAAACAAAATATAAAATGTTCTATTCGTAACTCTGATTGCCCTATCATAGAAGTTTAGAAGTGCATTTTACTCGCCCTTCCACGCGCTTTAAGATGCCGCCTAGCGCAGTACGCTATCTGAAATAGGAGCGACGTTAGTTGAACAAATGTGATAGAATTACGCTGAATTCTTATATTAACCGTAATATAAAATGATCTATTCGGGTGTCTGTTCGCCCTACCCTAGAAGTTTAATAGTGCATTTCACTCGCCATTCCATGCGCTTTGAGATGCCGCTTAGCCCAATACGCTATCTGAAATAGGAGCGACGTAAATTGAACAAATGTGATAGAATTTCGCTGAATTCTTATATTAACCAAAATATGAAATGATCCTATCGGGTCTCTGATTGCCCTACCCTAGAAGTTTAATAGTGCATTTTACTCGCCCTTTCGTGCGCTGTGAGATGCCGCTTAGCCCAATACGCTATCTGAAATAGGAGCTACGTAAGTTGAACAAATGTCACAGAATTACGCTGAATTCTTATGTTAACCGTAATATAAAATGATCTAATCGGGTCTCTGTTTGCCTTATCCTAGAAGTTTAATAGTGCATTTTACTCGCCATTTCATGGGCTTTGAGATGCCGCTTAGCCCAATACGCTATCTGAAATAGGAGCGACGTAAATTGAACAAATGTGATAGAATTTCACTGAATTCTTATATTAACCAAAATATAAAATGATCTAATCCGGTCTCTGTTTGCCCTATCCTAGAAGTTTAATAGTGCATTTTACGAGCCATTTCTTGCGCTTTGAGATGCAGCTTAGCCCAATACGCTATCTGAAATAGGAGCGACGTAAATTGAACAAATGTGATAGAATTTCGCTGAATTCTTATATTAACCAAAATATGAAAGATCTTATCGGGTCTCTGATTGCCCTACCCTAGAAGTTTAATAGTGCATTTTACTCGCCCTTTCGTGCGCTGTGAGATGCCGCTTAGCCCAATACGCTATCTGAAATAGGAGCGACGTAAATTGAACAAATGTGATAGAATTTCGCTGAATTCTTATATTAACCAAAATATGAAATGATCTTATCGGGTCTCTGATTGCCCTACCCTAGAAGTTTAATAGTGCATTTT
>CAKAJE020002033.1:0-31896 GCA_916610135.2 Macropis europaea
AAATGGGACCGACGGTAAATTGAACAAATGTGATAGAATTTTGCTGAATTCTTAAATTAACCATAATATAAAATGATCTAATCGGGTCTCTGTTTGCCCTACCCTAGAAGTTTAATAGTGCGTTTTATTCGCCATTCCATGCGCTTTGAGATGCCGCTTGGCCCAATTCGCTATCTGAAATAGGAGCGACGTAAATTGAACAAATGTGATAGGATTTCGCTGAATTCTTATATTAACCAAAATATAAAATGATCTAATCAGGGTCTCTGATTGCCCTATCATAGAAGGCTAATAGTGCATTTTACTCGCTATTACACGCGCTTTAAGATGGCGGCTAGCCCAGTAGGCTATCTGAAATAGGAGTGACGTAAATTGAACAAATGTGATAGAATTACGCTTAATTCTTATATTAACCGTAATATAAAATGATCTAATCGGGTCTCTGTTTGTCCTACCCTAGAAGTTTAATAGTGCATTTCACTCGTAATTTCATGCGCTTTGAGATGCCGCTTAGCCCAATACGCTATCTGAAATAGGAGCGACGTAATTGAACAAATGTGATAGAATTTCCCTGAATTCTTATATTATCCTTAATGTAAAATGATCTAATCGGGTCTCTGTTCGACCTACCTTAGAAGTTTAATAGTGCATTTCACTCGTCATTTCATGCGCTTTGAGATGCCGCTTAGCCCTATAAGCTATCTGAAATAGGAGCGACGTAAATTGAATAAATGTGACAGAATTTCGCTGAATTCTTATATTAACCAAATTATAAAATGATTTAATCGGGTCTCTGATTGCCCTATTATAGAAGTTCAATAGTGCGTTTTACTCGCCATTCCACGCGCTTTAAGATGCCGCCTCGCCCAGTACGCTATCTGAAATAGGAGCGACGTAAATTGAACAAATGTGATAGAATTTTGCTGAATTCCTAAATTGACGGTAATATAAAATGATCTAATCGGGTCTCTGTTAGACCTACCCTAGAAGTTTAATAGTGCATTTTACTCGCCATTTCATGCGCTTTGAGATGCCGCTTAGCACAATACGCTATCTGAAATAGGAGCGACGTAAATTGAACAAATGTGATAGAATTACGCTGAATTCTTATATTAACCGTAATATAAAATGATCTAATCGGGTCTCTCTTTGCCTTACCATAGTGCATTTCACTCGTCATTTCATGCGCTTTGAGATGCCGCTTAGCCCACTACGCTATCTGAAATAGGAGCGACGTAATTGAACAAATGTGATAGAATTTCGTTGAATTCTTAAATTAACCATAATATACAATGATCTAATCGGGACTCTGTTCGCCCTAGCCTAGAAGTTTAATAGTGCATTTTACTCGCCCTTCCACGCGCTTTAAGATGCCGCCTAGCCCAGTACGCTATCTCAAGCAGGTGCGGCGTAAGTTGAACAAATGTGATAGAATTTCCCTGAATTCTTATATTATCCGTAATATAAAATGATCTAATCGGGTCTCTGTTCGCCCTAGCCTAGAAGTATAATAGTGCATTTTACTCGCCATTTCATGCGCTTTGAGATGCCGCTTAGCCCAATACGCTATCTGAAATAGGAGCGACGTAAATTGAACAAATGTGATAGAATTTGGCTGAATTCTTATATAAACCAAAATATAAAATGATCTAATCGGGTCTCTGATTGCCCTATCATAGAAGTTTAAAAGTGCATTTTACTCGCCATTCCGCACGCTTTAATATGCCGCCTAGCCCAGTACGCTATCTGAAATAGGAGCGACGTAAATTGAACAAATGTGATAGAATTTTGCTGAATTCTTAAATTAACCATAATACAAAATGATCTAATCGGGTCTCTGTTTGCCGTACCCTAGAAGTATAATAGTGCATTTTACTCGACATTTCATGCGCTTTGAGATGCCGCTTAGCCCAGTACGCTATCTTAAATAGGAGCGATGTAAATTGAACAAATGTGATAGAATTTCGCTGAATTCTTAAATTAACCATAATACAAAATGATCTAATCGGGTCTCTGTTTGCCCTACCCTAGAAGTTTAATAGTGCATTTTACTCGCCATTTCATGCGCTTTGAGATGCCGCTTAGCCCAATACGCTATCTGAAATAGGAGCGACCTGAATTGAACAAATGTGATAGAATTTCGCTGAATTCTTTTATTAACCATAATGTAATATGATATAATCGGGTCTCTGTTTGCCCTACCCTAGAAGTTTAATAGTGCGTTTTATTCGCCATTCCACGCGCTTTAAGATGCCGCCTCGCCCAGTACGCTATCTGAAATAGGAGCGACGTAAATTGAACAAATGTGATAGAATTTTGCTGAATTCCTAAATTGACGGTAATATAAAATGATCTAATCGGGTCTCTGTAAGACCTACCCTAGAAGTTTAATAGTGCATTTTACTCGCCATTTCATGCGCTTTGAGATGCCGCTTAGCACAATACGCTATCTGAAATAGGAGCGACGTAAATTGAACAAATGTGATAGAATTACGCTGAATTCTTATATTAACCGTAATATAAAATGATCTAATCGGGTCTCTCTTTGCCTTACCCTAGAAGTTTATTAGTGCATTTCACTCGTCATTTCATGCGCTTTGAGATGCCGCTTAGCCCACTACGCTATCTGAAATAGGAGCGACGTAAATTGAACAAATGTGATAGAATTTGGCTGAATTCTTATATAAACCAAAATATAAAATGATCTAATCGGGTCTCTGATTTGCCCTATCATAGAAGTATAAAAGTGCATTTTACTCGCCATTCCGCACGCTTTAATATGCCGCCTAGCCAGTACGCTATCTGAAATAGGAGCGACGTAAATTGAACAAATGTGATAGAATTTTGCTGAATTCTTAAATTAACCATAATACAAAATGATCTAATCGGGTCTCTGTTTGCCGTACCCTGGAAGTATAATAGTGCATTTTACTCGACATTCCGGGCGCTTTAAGATGCCGCCTAGCCCAGTACGCTATCTGAAATGGGACCGACGATAAATTGAACAAATGTGATAGAATTTTGCTGAATTCTTAAATTAACCATAATATAAAATGATCTAATCGGGTCTCTGTTTGCCCTACCCTAGAAGTTTTAATAGTGCGTTTTATTCGCCATTCCATGCGCTTTGAGATGCCGCTTGGCCCAATTCGCTATCTGAAATAGGAGCGACGTAAATTGAACAAATGTGATAGGATTTCGCTGAATTCTTATATTAACCAAATATAAAATGATCTAATCGGGCTCTAGATTGCCCTATCATAGAAGGCTAATAGTGCATTTTACTCGCTATTACACGCGCTTTAAGATGGCGGCTAGCCCAGTAGGCTATCTGAAATAGGAGTGACGTAAATTGAACAAATGTGATAGAATTACGCTTAATTCTTATATTAACCGTAATATAAAATGATCTAATCGGGTCTCTGTTTGTCCCTACCCTAGAAGTTTAATAGTGCATTTCACTCGTAATTTCATGCGCTTTGAGATGCCGCTTAGCCCAATACGCTATCTGAAATAGGAGCGACGTAAATTGAACAAATGTGATAGAATTTCCCTGAATTCTTATATTATCCTTAATGTAAAATGATCTAATCGGGTCTCTGTTCGACCTACCTTAGAAGTTTAATAGTGCATTTCACTCGTCATTTCATGCGCTTTGAGATGCCGCTTAGCCCTATAAGCTATCTGAAATAGGAGCGACGTAAATTGAATAAATGTGACAGAATTTCGCTGAATTCTTATATTAACCAAATTATTAAAATGATTTAATCGTGTCTCTGATTGCCCTATTATAGAAGTTCAATAGTGCGTTTTACTCGCCATTCCACGCGCTTTAAGATGCCGCCTCGCCCAGTACGCTATCTGAAATAGGAGCGACGTAAATTGAACAAATGTGATAGAATTTTGCTGAAATCCTAAATTGACGGTAATATAAAATGATCTAATCGGGTCTCTGTTAGACCTACCCTAGAAGTTTAATAGTGCATTTTACTCGCCATTTCATGCGCTTGGAGATGCCGCTTAGCACAATACGCTATCTGAAATAGGAGCGACGTAATTGAACAAATGTGATAGAATTACGCTGAATTCTTATATTAACCGTAATATAAAATGATCTAATCGGGTCTCTCTTTGCCTTACCTAGAAGTTTAATAGTGCATTTCACTCGTCATTTCATGCGCTTTGAGATGCCGCTTAGCCCATTACGCTATCTGAAATAGGAGCGACGTAAATTGAACAAATGTGATAGAATTCCGTTGAATTCTTAAATTAACCATTATATAAAATGATCTAATCGGGTCTCTGTTTGCCCTACCCTAGAAGTTTAATAGTGCATTTTACTCGCCATTTCATGCACTTTGAGATGCTGCTTAGCCCAGTACGCTATCTGAAATAGGAGCGACGTAAATTGAACAAATGTGTTAGAATTTCACTGAATTCTTATATTAACCACAATATAAAATGATCTAATCGGGTCTCTGATAGCCGTATCATAGAAGTTTAATAGTGCATTTTACTCGCCATTCCACGCGCTTTAAGATGCCGCCTAGCCCAGTACGCTATCTGAAAGAGGAGCGACGTAAGTTGAACAAATGTGATAGAATTACGCTGAATTCTTATATTAACCGTAATATAAAATGTTCTAATCGGGTCTCTGTTTGCCTTATTCTAGAAGTTTAATAGTGCATTATACTCGCCATTTCATGCGCTTTGAGATGCCGCTTAGCCCAATACGCTATCTGAAATAGGAGCGACGTAAATTGAACAAATGTGACAGAATTTCCCTGAAATCTTATATTAAACAAAATATAAAATGATCTAATCGGGTCTCTGATTGCCCTATCATAGAGGTTTAATAGTACATTTTACTCGCCTTTCCACGAGCTTTAAGATGCCGCCTCGCCCAGTACACTATTTGAAATAGGAACGACGTAAATTGAACAAATGTGATAGAATTTCGCTGAATCCTTATATTAACCAAAATATGAAATGATCTAATCGTGTCTCTGTTTGCCCTACCCTAGAGGTTTAATAGTGCATTGTACTCGCCATTTCATGCGCTTTCAGATGCCGCTTTGCCCAATACGCTATCTTTAATAGGAGCGACGTAAATTGAACGAATGTAATAGAATTTCGCTGAATTCTTATATTAACCGAAATATAAAATTATCTAATCGGGACTCTGATTGCCGTATCATAGAAGTTTAGTAGTGCATTTTACTCGCCATTCCACGCGCTTTAAGATGCCGCGTAGCCCAGTACGCTATCTGAAATAGGAGCGACGTAAGTTGAACAAATCTGATAGAATTACGCTGAATTCTTAAATTAACCATAACATAAAATGATCTAATCGGGTCTCTATTTGCCCTACCGTAGAAGTTTGATAGTGCATTTCACTTGTCATTTCATGCGCTTCGAGATGCCGCTAAGACCAATAAGCTATCTGAAATAGGAGCGACGTAAATTGAAGAAATGAGAAAGAATTATGCTGAATTCTTAAATTGACCGTAATATAAAATGATCTAATCGGGTCTCTGTTTGCCCTACCCTAGAAGTTTAACATTGCATTTCACTCGCCATTTCATGCGCTTTGAGGTGCCGCTTAGCCCAATATGCTATCTGAAATAGGAGCGACGTAAATTGAACAAATGTGATAGAATTTCCCTGAAATCTTATATAAAACAAAATATAAAATGATCTAATCGGGTCTCTGATTGCCCTATCATGGAAGATTAGTAGTGCATTTTACTCACCCTTCCACGCGCTTTAAGATGCCGCCTAGCCCAGTACACTATTTGAAATAGGAACGACGTAAATTGAACAAATGTGATAGAATTTCGCTGAATCCTTATATTAACCAAAATATGAAATGATCTAATCGTGTCTCTGTTTGCCCTACCTAGAGGTTTAATAGTGCATTTTACTCGCCATTTCATGCGCTTTCAGATGCCGCTTAGCCCAATACGCTATCTTTAATAGGAGCGACGTAAATTGAACAAATGTAATAGAATTTCGCTGAATTCTTATATTAACCGAAATATAAAATTATCTAATCGGGACTCTGATTGCTGTATCATAGAAGTTTAGTAGTGCATTTTACTCGCCATTCCACGCGCTTTAAGATGCCGCTTAGCCCAATACGCTATCTTTAATAGGAGCGACGTAAATTGAACAAATGTGATAGAATTTCGCTGAATTCATATATTAACCGTAATATAAAATGATCTAATCGGGTCTCTGATTGCCCTATCATAGAAGTTTAATAGTGCATTTTACTCGCCTTTCCACGCGCTTTAAGATGCCGCCTAGCCCAGTACGCTATCTGAAATAGGAACGACGTAAATTGAACAATGTGATAGAATTTTTGCTGACTTCTTAAATTAATCATAATATAAAATTATCTAATCGGGTCTCTGTTCGCCCTACCCTAGAAGCTTAATAGTGCATTTCACTCGTCATTTCATGCGCTTTCAGATGCCGCTTAGCCCAATACGCTATCTGAAATAGGAGCGACGTAAATTGAACAAATGTGATAGAATTTCGCTGAATTCTTTTATTAACCATAATGTAAAATGATCTAACCGGGTCTCTGTTCGCCCTAGCCTAGAACTTTAATAGTGCATTTTATTCGCCAATTCAGATCGCTTTGAGATGCCGCTTAGCCCAATACGCTATCTGAAATAGGAGCGACGTAAATTGAACATAATGTGATAGAATTTGGCTGGAATTCTTATATAAACCAAAATATAAAATGATCTAATCGGGTCTCTGATTGCCCTATCATAGAAGTTTAAAAGTGCATTTTACTCGCCATTCCGCACGCTTTAATATGCCGCCTAGCCCAGTACGCTATCTGAATAGGAGCGACGTAAATTGAACAAATGTGATAGAATTTCGCTGAATTCTTTTATTAACCATAATGTAAAATGATCTAACCGGG
The DNA here is from genome assembly GCA_916610135.2 of Macropis europaea. Classification (NCBI taxonomy): domain Eukaryota; kingdom Metazoa; phylum Arthropoda; class Insecta; order Hymenoptera; family Melittidae; genus Macropis; species Macropis europaea. The sequence goes on from CAKAJE020002033.1 coordinate 6,941, forward strand.
TCTCTGTTCGCCCTAGCCTAGAACTTTAATAGTGCATTTTATTCGCCAATTCATACGCTTTGAGATGCCGCTTAGCCCAATACGCTATCTGAAATAGGAGCGACGTAAATTGAACAAATGTGATAGAATTTGGCTGAATTCTTATATAAACCAAAATATAAAATGATCTAATCGGGTCTCTGATTGCCCTATCATAGAAGTTTAAAAGTGCATTTTACTCGCCATTCCGCACGCTTTAATATGCCGCCTAGCCCAGTACGCTATCTGAAATAGGAGCGACGTAAATTGAACAAATGTGATAGAATTTCGCTGAATTCTTAAATTAACCATAATACAAAATGATCTAATCGGGTCTCTGTTTGCCCTACCCTAGAAGTTTTAATAGTGCATTTTACTCGCCATTGCATGCGCCTTGAGATGCCGCTTAGCCCAATACGCTATCTGAAATATGAGCGACGTAAATTGAACAAATGTGATAGAATTTCCCTGAATTCTTATATTAAACAAAATATAAAATGATCTAATCGGGTCTCTGATTGCCCTATCATAGAAGGTTAGTAGCGCATTTTACTCCCCATTTCATGCGCTTTGAGATGCCGCTTAGCCCAATACGCTATCTGAAATATGAGCGACGTAAATTGAACAAATGTGATAGAATTTTCGCTGAATTCTTATATTAACCTTAATGTAAAATGATCTAATCGGGTCTCTGTTCGCCCTACCCTAGAAGTTTAATAGTGCATTTCACTCGCTATTCCACGCGATTTAAGATGCCGGCTAGCCCAGTAGGCTATCTGAAATAGGAGTGACGTAAATTGAACAAATGTGATAGAATTACGCTTAATTCTTATATTAACCGTAATATAAAATGATCTAATCGGGTCTCTCTTTGCATTACCCTAGAAGTTTAATAGTGCATTTTACACGCCATTTCATGCGCATTGAGATGCCGCTTAGCCTAATACGCTATCAGAAATAGGAGCGACGTAAATTGAACAAATGTGATAGAATTTCGCTGAATTCTTAAATTAACCATAATATAAAATGATCTAATCGGGTCTCTGTTTGCCCTACCCTAGAAGTTTAATATTGCATTTCACTCGCCATTTCATGCGCTTCGAGGTGCCGCTTAGCCCAATATGCTATCTGAAATAGGAGCGACGTAAATTGAACAAATGTGATAGAATTTCCCTGAAATCTTATATAAAACAAAATATAAAATGATCTGATCGGGTCACTGATTGCCCTATCATGGAAGATCAGTAGTGCATTTTACTCACCCTTCCACGCGCTTTAAGATGCCGCCTAGCCCAATACGCTATCTGAAATAGGAGCGACGTAAATTGAACAAATGTGATAGAATTTTGCTGAATTCTTACATTAACCATAATATAAAATGATCTAATCGGGTCTCTGTTTGCCCTACCCTAGAAGTTTAGTAGTGCATTTTACTCGCCCTTCCACGCGCTTTAAGATGCCGCCTAGCCCTGTACGCTATCTGAAATTGGAGCGACGTAAGTTGAACAAATGTGATAGAATTACGCTAATTCTTATATTAACCGTAATATAAAATGATCTAATCGGGTATCTGTTTGCCTTACCCTAGAAGTTTAATAGTGCATTTTAATCGCCATTTCATGGGCTTTGAGATGCCGCTTAGCCCAATACGCTATCTGAAATAGGAGCGACGTAAATTGAACAAATGTGATAGAATTTTGCTGAATTCTTACATTAACCATAATATAAAATGATCTAATCGGGCCTCTGTTTGCCCTACCCTAGAAGTTTAGTAGTGCATTTTACTCGCCCTTCCACGCGCTTTAAGATGCCGCTTAGCCCAATACGCTATCTGAAATAGGAGCGGCGTAAATGGAACAAATGTGATAGAATTTCCCTGAATTCTTATATTAACCTTAATGTAAAATGATCTAATCGGGTCTCTGTTCGCCCTACCATAGAAGTCTAATAGTGCATTTCACTCGTCATTTCATGCGCTTTGAGATGCCGCTTAGCCCATTACGCTATCTGAAATAGGAGCGACGTAAATTAAACAAAAGTGATACAATTTCGCTGAATTCTTATATTAACCAAAATATAAAATGATCTAATCAGGTCTCTGGTTGCCCTATCATAGATGTTCAATAGTGCATTTTACTCGCCATTTCATGCGCTTTGAGATGCCGCTTAGCCCAATACGCTGTCTGAAATAGGAGCGACGTAAATTGAACAAATGTGATAGAATTTCACTGAATTCTTATATTAACCAAAATATAAAATGATCTAATCGGGTCTCTGATAGCCCTATCATAGAAGTTTAATAGTGCATTTCACTCGCCATTCCACGCGCTTTAAGATGCCGCCTAGCCCAGTACGCTATCTGAAAGAGGAGCGACGTAAGTTGAACAAATGTGACAGAATTACGCTGAATTCTTATATTAACCGTAATATAAAATGATCTAATAGGGTCTCTGATTGCCCTATCATAGAAGTTTGATAGTGCATTTTACTCGACATTCCATGCGCTTTAAGTTGCCGCCTAGCCCAGTACGCTATCTGAAATAGGAGCTACGTAAGTTGAACAAATGTGACAGAATTACGCTGCATTCTTATATTAACCGCAATATAAAATGATCTAATCGGGTCTTTGTTTGCCCTACCCTAGAAGTTTAATAGTGCATTTTAATCGCCATTTCATGGGCTTTGAGATGACGCTTAGCCCAATACGCTATCTGAAATAGGAGCGACGTAAATTGAACAAATGTGATAGAATTACGCTGAATTCTTATATTAACCGTAATATAAAATGATCTAATCGGGTCTCTGATTGCCCTATCATAGAAGTTTAATAGTGCATTTGACTCGCCTTTCCACGCGCTTTAAGATGCCGCCTAGCCCAGTACGCTATCTGAAATAGGAGCGACGTAAATTGAACAAATGTGATAGAATTTCGCTGAATTCTTAAATTAACCATAATATAAAATGATCTTATCGGGTCTCTGTTTGCCCTACCCTAGAAGTTCAATAGTGCATTTTACTCGCCATTTCATGCGCTTTGAGATGCCGCTAAGCACAATAAGCTATCTGTAATAGGAGCGACGTAAATTGAGCAAATGTGATAGAATTTCGCTGAATTCTTTTATTAACCAAAATGTAAAATGATCTAATGGGGTCTCTGTTCGCCCTCGCCTAGAAGTTTAATGGTGCATTTTATTCGCCATTTCATGCGCTTTGAGATGCCGCTTAGCCCAATACGCTATCTGAAATAGCAGCGACGTAAATTAAACAAATGTGATAGAATGTCCTTGAAATCTTATATTAAACAAAATGTAAAATGATCTAATCGGGTCTCTGATTGCCCTATCATAGAAGTTTAAGAGTGCATTTTACTCGCCATTTCTTGCGCTTTGCGATGCCGCATAGCCCAATACGCTATCTGAAATATCAGCGACGTCAGTTGAACAAATGTGATAGAATTTCGCTGAATTCTTTTATTAAACAAAATATAAAATGATCTAATCGGGTCTCTGATTGCCCTATCATAGAAGTTTAATAGTGCATTTTCCTCGCCATTTCGTGCGCTTTGAGATGCCACTTAGCCCAATACGCTATCTGCAATAGGAGCGACGTAAGTTGAACAAATGTGATAGAATTTCGCTGAATTCTTTTATTAACCATAATGTAAAATGATCTAATCGGGTCTCTGTTCGCCCTAGCCTAGAAGTTTAATAGCTCATTTTATTCGCCATTTCATGCGCTTTGAGATGCCGCTTAGCCCAATACGCTATCTGAAATAGGAGCGACGTAAATTGAACAAATGTGATAGAATTTCCCTGAATTCTTATATTAACCTTAATGTAAGATGATCTAATCGGGTCTTTCTTCGACCAACCCTAGAAGTTTAATAGTGAATTTTACTCGCCATTCCACGCGCTTTAAGATGCCGCTTAGCCCAATACGCTATCTGCAATAGGAGCGACGTAAATTGGACAAATGTGATAGAATTTCGCTGAATACTTAAATTAACCATAATATAAAATGATCTAATCGGGTCTCTGTTTGCCCTACCCTAGAAGTTTAACAGTGCATTTTACTCGCCATATCATGCGCTTTGAGATGCCGCTTAGCCCAATACGCTATCTGAAATAGGAGCGACGTAAATTGAACAAATGTGATAGAATTTTGCTGAATTCTTAAATTAACCATAATATAAAATGATCTATTCGGGTCTCTGTTTGCCCTACCCTAGAAGTTTAATAGTGCATTTCACTCGTCACTTCATGCGCTTTGAGATGCCGCTAAGCCCAATAAGCTATCTGAAATAGGAGCGACGTAGATTGAAGAAATGAGAAAGAATTATGCTGAATTCTTAAATTGACCATAATATAAAATGATCTGATCGGGTCTCTGTTTGCCCTACCCTAGAAGTTTAATATTGCATTTCACTCGCCATTTCATGCGCTTTGAGGTGACGCTTAGCCCAAAATGCTATCTGAAATTGGAGCGACGTAAGTTGAACAAATGTGATAGAATTTCCCTGAAATCTTATATAAAACAAAATATAAAATGATCTAATCGGGTCTCTGATTGCCCTATCATGGAAGATTTGTAGTGCATTTTACTCACCCTTCCACGCGCTTTAAGATGCCGCCTAGCCCAGTACGCTATCTGAAATAGGAGCGACGTAAATTGAACAAATGTGATAGAATTTTGCTGAATTCTTAAATTAACCATAATATAAAACGATCTAATCGGGTCTCTGTTTGCCCTACCCTAGAAGTTTAGTAGTGCATTTTACTCGCCCTTCCACGCGCTTTAAGATGCCGCCTAGCCCTGTACGCTATCTGAAATAGGAGCGACGTAAGTTGAACAAATGTGATAGAATTACGCTGAATTCTTATATTAACCAAAATATAAAATGATCTAATCAGGTCTCTGGTTGCCCTATCATAGAAGTTCAATAGTGCATTTTACTCGCCATTTCATGCGCTTTGAGATGCCGCTTAGCCCAATACGCTGTCTGAAATAGGAGCGACGTAATTTGAACAAATGTGATAGAATTTCGGTGAATTCTTATATTAACCAAAATATAAAATGATCTAATCGGGTCTCTGATTGCCCTATCATAGAAGTTTAACAGTGCATTTTACTCGCCATTCCTCGCGTTTTAAGATGCCGCCAAGCCCAGTACGCTAGCTGAAATAGGAACGACGTAAATTGAAAAAATGTGATAGAATTTTGCTGAATTCTTAAATTAACCATTATATAAAATGATCTAATCGGGTCTCTGTTTACCCTACCCTAGAAGTTTAATAGTGCATTTTACTCGCCATTTCATGCACTTTGAGATGCTGCTTAGCCCAATACGCTAACTGAAATAGGAGCGACGTAAATTGAACAAATGTGATAGAATGTCCTTGAAATCTTATATTAAACAAAATGTAAAATGATCTAATCGGGTCTCTGATTGCCCTATCATAGAAGTTTAAGAGTGCATTTTACTCGCCATTTCTTGCGCTTTGCGATGCCGCATAGCCCAATACGCTATCTGAAATATCAGCGACGTCAGTTGAACAAATGTGATAGAATTTCTCTGAATTCTTTTATTAACCATAATGTAAAATGATCTAATCGGATCTCTGTTCGCCCTAGCCTAGAAGTTTAATAGCTCATTTTATTCGCCATTTCATGCGCTTTGAGATGCCGCTTAGCCCAATACGCTATCTGAAATAGGAGCGACGTAAATTGAACAAATGTGATAGAATTTCCCTGAATTCTTATATTAACCTTAATGTAAGATGATCTAATCGGGTCTTTCTTCGACCAACCCTAGAAGTTTAATAGTGAATTTTACTCGCCATTCCACGCGCTTTAAGATGCCGCTTAGCCCAATACGCTATCTGCAATTGGAGCGACGTAAATTGAACAAATGTGATAGAATTTCGCTGAATTCTTAAATTAACCATAATATAAAATGATCTAATCGGGTCTCTGTTTGCCCTACCCTAGAAGTTTAACAGTGCATTTTACTCGCCATATCATGCGCTTTGAGATGCCGCTTAGCCCAATACGCTATCTGAAATAGGAGCGACGTAAATTAAACAAAAGTGATACAATTTCGCTGAATTCTTATATTAACCAAAATATAAAATGATCTAATCAGGTCTCTGGTTGCCCTATCATAGAAGTTCAATAGTGCATTTTACTCGCCATTTCATGCGCTTTGAGATGCCGCTTAGCCCAATACGCTGTCTGAAATAGGAGCGACGTAATTTGAACAAATGTGATAGAATTTCGGTGAATTCTTATATTAACCAAAATATAAAATGATCTAATCGGGTCTCTGATTGCCCTATCATAGAAGTTTAACAGTGCATTTTACTCGCCATTCCTCGCGTTTTAAGATGCCGCCAAGCCCAGTACGCTAGCTGAAATAGGAACGACGTAAATTGAAAAAATGTGATAGAATTTTGCTGAATTCTTAAATTAACCATTATATAAAATGATCTAATCGGGTCTCTGTTTACCCTACCCTAGAAGTTTAATAGTGCATTTTACTCGCCATTTCATGCACTTTGAGATGCTGCATAGCCCAATACGCTAACTGAAATAGGAGCGACGTAAATTGAACAAATGTGATAGAATTTCACTGAATTCTTATATTAACCAAAATATAAAATGATCTAATCGGGTCTCTGATAGCCCTATCATAGAAGTTTAATAGTGCATTTTACTCGCCATTCCACGCGCTTTAAGATGCCGCCTGGCCCAGTACGCTATCTGAAATAGGAGCTACGTAAGTTGAACAAATGTGACAGAATTACGCTGCATTCTTATGTTAACCGCAATATAAAATGATCTAATCGGGTCTTTGTTTGCCCTACCCTAGATGTTTAATAGTGCATTTTAATCGCCATTTCATGGGCTTTGAGATGCCGCTTAGCCCAATACGCTATCTGAAATAGGAGCGACGTAAATTGAACAAATGTGATAGAATTACGCTGAATTCTTATATTAACCGTAATATAAAATGATCTAATCGGGTCTCTGATTGCCCTATCATAGAAGTTTAATAGTGCATTTTACTCGCCTTACCACGCGCTTTAAGATGCCGCCTGGCCCAGTACGCTATCTGAAATAGGAGCGACGTAAATTGAACAAATGTGATAGAATTTCGCTGAATTCTTTTATTAACCAAAATGTAAAATGACCTAATCGGGTCTCTGTTCGCCGTCGCCTAGAAGTTTAATGGTGCATTTTATTCGCCATTTCATGCGCTTTGAGATGCCGCTTAGCCCAATACGCTATCTGAAATAGCAGCGACGTAAATTAAACAAATGTGATAGAATGTCCCTGAAATCTTATATTAAACAAAATGTAAAATGATCTAATCGGGTCTCTGATTGCCCTATCATAGAAGTTTAAGAGTGCATTTTACTCGCCATTTCTTGCGCTTTGCGATGCCGCATAGCCCAATACGCTATCTGAAATATCAGCGACGTAAGTTGAACAAATGTGATAGAATTTCGCTGAATTCTTTTATTAAACAAAATATAAAATGATCTAATCGGGTCTCTGATTGCCCTATCATAGAAGTTTAATAGTGCATTTTACTCGCCATTTCATGCGCTTTGAGATGCCACTTAGCCCAATACGCTATCTGCAATAGGAGCGACGTAAGTTGAACAAATGTGATAGAATTTCGCTGAAATCTTTTATTAACCATAATGTAAAATGATCTAATCGGGTCTCAGTTCGCCCTAGCCTAGAAGTTTAATAGCTCATTTTATTCGCCATTTCATGCGCTTTGAGATGCCGCTTCGCCCAATACGCTATCTGAAATGGGAGCGACGTAAATTGAACAAATGTGATAGAATTTCCCTGAAATCTCATATTAAACAAAATATAAAATGATCTTATCGGGTCTCTGTTTGCCCTACCCTAGAAGTTTAATAGTGCATTTTACTCCACATTCCTTGCGCTTTGAGATGCCGCTTAGCCCAATACGCTATCTGAAATATCAGCGACGTAAATTGAACAAATGTGATAGAATTACGCTAAATTCTTATATTAACCGTAGTATAAAATGATCTAATCGGGTCTCTGTTTGCCCTACCCTAGAAGTTTAATAGTGCATTTTACTCGTCATTTCATGCGCTTTGAGATGTCGCATAGCACAATACGCTATCTGAAATAGGAACGACGTAAATTGAACAAATGTGATAGAATTTTTCTGAATTCTTAAATTAACCATAATATAACATGATCTAATCGGCTCTCTGTTTGCCCTACCATTGAAGTTTAATAGTGCATTTTACTCGCCATTTTATGCCCTTGAGATGCCGCTAAGCCCAATACGCTATCTGAAATAGGAGCGACGTAAATTGAAGAAATGAGAAAGAATTATGCTGAATTCTTAAATTAACCGTAATATAAAATGATCTAATCGGGTCTCTGTTTGCCCTACCCTAGAAGTTTAGTAGTGCATTTTACTCGCCATTTCATGCGCTTTGAGATGCCGCTTAGCCCAATACGCTGTCTGAAATAGGAGCGACGTAAGTTGAACAAATGTGATAGAATTACGCTGAATTCTTATATTAACCGTAATATAAAATGATCTAATCGGGTCTCTGTTTGCCTTATTCTAGAAGTTTAATACTGCATTATACTCACCATTTCATGCGCTTTGAGATGCCGCTTAGCCCAATACGATATCTGAAATAGGAGCGACGTAAATTGAACAAATGTGATAGAATTTCGCTGAATTCTTATATTAACCAAAATATAAAATGACCTAATCGGGTCTCTGATTGCTCTATCATAGTAGTTTAGTAGTGCATTTTACTCGCCATTCCACGCGCTTTCAGATACCGCCTAGCCGAGTGTGCTATCTGAAATAGGAGCGACGTAAGTTGAACAAATGTGATAGAATTTCCCTGAATTCTTATATGAACCTTAATGTAAAATGATCTAATCGGGTCCCTGTTCGCCCTACCATAGAAGTCTAATAGTGCATTTCACTCGTCATTTCATGCGCATTGAGATGCCGCTTAGCCCATTACGCTATCTGAAATAGGAGCGACGTAAATTAAACAAAAGTGATACAATTTCGCTGAATTCTTATATTAACCAATATATAAAATGATCTAATCAGGTCTCTGATTGCCCTATCATAGAAGTTCAATAGTGCATTTTACTGGCCATTTCATGCGCTTTGAGATGCCGCTTAGCCCAATACGCTATCTGAAATATCAGCGACATAAATTGAACAAATGTGAGAGAATTTCGCTGAATTCTTATATTAACCAAAATATAAAATGATCTAATCGGGTCTCTGTTTGCCCTACCATTGAAGTTTAATAGTGCATTTTACTCGCCATTTTATGCGCTTTGAGATGCCGCTTAGCCCAATACGCTATCTGAAATAGGTGCAACATAAATTGAACAAATGTGATAGAATTTCGCTGAATTCTTATATTAACCAAAATATAAAATGATCTAATCGGGTCTCTGATTGCCCTATCATAGAAGTTTGATAGTGCATTTTACTCGACATTCCACGCGCTTTAAGTTGCCGCCTAGCCCAGTACGCTATCTGAAATAGGAGCTACGTAAGTTGAACAAATGTAACAGAATTACGCTGCATTCTTATATTAACCGCAATATAAAATGATATAATCGGGTCTTTGTTTGCCCTACCCTAGAAGTTTAATAGTGCATTTTAATCGCCATTTCATGGGCTTTGAGATGCCGCCTAGCCCAGTACGCTATCTGAAATAGGAGCGACGTAAATTGAACAAATGTGATAGAATTTCCCTGAAATCTTATATTAAACACAATATAAAATGATCTAATCGGGTCTCTGATTGCCCTAGCATAGAAGTTTAATAGTGCATTTTACTCGCCATTTCATGCGCTTTCAGATGCCGCTTAGGCCAATACGGTATCTGAAATATCAGCGACGTAAATTGAACAAATGTGAGAGAATTTCGCTGAATTCTTATATTAACCAAAATATAAAATGATATAATCGGGTCTCTGATTGCCCTATCATAGAAGTTTAGTAGTGCATTTTACTCGCCCTTCCACGCGCTTTGAGATGCCGCCTAGCCCAGTACGCTATCTGAAATAGGAGCGACGTAAATTGAACAAATGTGATAGAATTTCGCTGAATTCTTAAATTAACCATAATATAAAATGATCTTATCGGGTCTCTGTTTGCCCTACCCTAGAAGTTTAATAGTGCATTTTACTCCACATTTCTTGCGCTTTGAGATGCCGCTTAGCCCAATACGCTATCTGAAATATCAGCGACGTAAATTGAACAAATGTGAGAGAATTTCGCTGAATTCTTATATTAACCAAAATATAAAATGATGTAATCGGGTCTCTGATTGCCCGATCATAGAAGTTTAGTAGTGCATTTTACTGGCCCTTCCACGCGCTTTGAGATTCCGCCTAGCCCAGTACGCTATCTGAATTAGGAGCGACGTAAGTTGAACAAATGTGATAGAATTACGCTAAATTCTTATATTAACCGTAGTATAAAATGATCTAATCGGGTCTCTGTTTGCCCTACCCTAGAAGTTTAATAGTGCATTTTACTCGTCATTTCATGCGCTTTGAGATGTCGCATAGCCCAATACGCTATCTGAAATAGGAACGACGTAAATTGAACAAATGTGATAGAACTTTTCTGAATTCTTAAATTAACCATAATATAAAATGATCTAATCGGGTCTCTGTTTGCCCTACCATTGAAGTTTAATAGTGCATTTTACTCGCCATTTTATGCGCTTTGAGATGCCGCTAAGCCCGATACGCTATCTGAAATAGGAGCGACGTAAATTGAAGAAATGAGAAAGAATTATGCTGAATTCTTAAATTGACCATAATATAAAATGATCTAATCGGGTCTCTGTTTGCCCTACCCTAGAAGTTTAATATTGCATTTCACTCGCCATTTCATGCGCTTTGAGGTGCCGCTTAGCCCAATATGCTATCTGAAATAGGAGCGACGTAAATTGAACAAATGTGATAGAATTTCCCTGAAATCTTATATATAACAAAATATAAAATGATCTAATCGGGTCTCTGATTGCCCTATCATGGAAGATTAGTAGTGCATTTTACTCACCCTTCCACGCGCTTTAAGATGCCGCCTAGCCCAGTACGCTATCTGAAATAGGAGCGACGTAAATTGAACAAATGTGATAGAATTTTGCTGGATTCTTAAATTAACCATAATATAAAATGATCTAATCGGGTCTCTGTTTGCCCTACCCTAGAAGTTTAGTAGTGCGTTTTACTCGCCATTTCATGCGCTTTGAGATGCCGCTTAGCCCAATACGCTGTCTGAAATAGGAGCGACGTAAATTGAACAAATGTGATAGAATTTCGGTGAATTCTTATATTAACCAAAATATAAAATGATCTAATCGGGTCTCTGTTTGCCCTATCATAGAAGTTTAACAGTGCATTTTACTCGCCATTTCTCGCGTTTTAAGATGCCGCCAAGCCCAGTACGCTAGCTGAAATAGGAACGACGTAAATTGAAAAAATGTGATAGAATTTTTCTGAATTCTTAAATTAACCATAATATAAAATGATCTAATCGGGTCTCTGTTTGCCCTACCCTTGAAGTTTAACAGTGCATTTTACTCGCCATTCCACGCGCTTTATGATGCAGCCTAGCCCAGTACGCTATCTGAAATAGGAGCGACGTAAATTGAACAAATGCGTTAGAATTTCACTGAATTCTTATATTAACCAAAATATGAAATGATCTAATCGGGTCTCTGATACCCCTATCATAGAAGTTTAATAGTGCATTTTACTCGCCATTCCACGCGCTTTAAGATGCCGCCTAGCCCAGTACGCTATCTGAAAGAGGAGCGACGTAAGTTGAACAAATGTGATAGAATTACGCTGAATTCTTATATTAACCGTAATATAAAATGATCTAATCGGGTCTCTGTTTGCCTTATTCTAGAAGTTTAATAGTGCATTATACTCACCATTTCATGCGCTTTGAGATGCCGCTTAGCCCAATACGATATCTGAAATAGGAACGACGTAAATTGAACAAATGTGATAGAATTTTGCTGACTTCTTAAATTAATCATAATATAAAATGATCTAATCGGGTCTCTGTTTGCCCTACCCTAGAAGTTTAATAGTGCATTTTACTCGCCATTTCATGCGCTTTCAGATGCCGCTTAGCCCGATACGCTATCTTTAATAGGAGCGACGTAAATTGAACAAATGTTATAGAATTTCGCTGAATTCTTTTATTAACCAAAATATAAAATGATCTAATCGGGTCTCTGTTCGCCCTCGCCTAGAAGTTTAATGGTTCATTTTATTCGCCATTTCATGCGCTTTGAGATGCCGCTTAGCCCAATACGCTATCTGAAATAGCAGCGACGTAAATTAAACAAATGTGATAGAATGTCCCTGAAGTCTTATATTACACAAAATGTAAAATGATCTAATCGGGTCTCTGATTGCCCTATCATAGAAGTTTAAGAGTGCATTTTACTCGCCATTTCTTGGGCTTTGCGATGCCGCATAGCCCAATACGCTATCTGAAATATCAGCGACGTAAGTTGAACAAATGTGATAGAATATCGCTGAATTCTTTTATTAAACAAAATATAAAATGATCTAATCGGGTCTCTGATTGCCCTATCATAGTAGTTTAATAGTGCATGTTACTCGCCATTTCATGCGCTTTGAGATGCCACTTAGCCCAATACGCTATCTGCAATAGGAGCGACGTAAGTTGAACAAATGTGATAGAATTTCGCTGAATTCTTTTATTAACCATAATGTAAAATGATCTAATCGGGTCTCTGTTCGCCCTAGCCTAGAAGTTTAATAGCTCATTTTATTCGCCATTTCATGCGGTTTGAGATGCCGCTTAGCCCAATACGCTATCTGAAATAGGAGCGACGTAAATTGAACAAATGTGATAGAATTTCCCTGAATTCTTATATTAACCAAAATATAAAATGATCTAATCGGGTCTCTGTTTGCCCTACCCTAGAAGTTTAATAGTGCATTTTACTCGCCATTTCTCGCGCTTTGAGATGCCGCTTAGCCCAATACGCTATCTGAAATATCAGCGACGTAAATTGAACAAATGTGAGAGAATTTCGCTGAACTCTTAAATTAACCATAATATAAAATGATCTTATCGGGTCTCTGTTTGCCTTATCCTAGAAGTTTAATAGTGCATTTTACTCGCCACTTCATGCGCTTTGAGATGCCGCTTAGCCCAATACGCTATCTGAAATATGAGCTACGTAAGTTGAACAAATGTGACAGAATTACGCTGAATTCTTATATTTACCGTAATATAAAATGATCTAATCGGTTCTCTGATTGCCCTACCATAGAAGTTTAATGGTGCATTTTACTCGCCATTCCACGCGCTTTAAGTTGCCGCCTAGCCCAATACGCTATCTGAAACAGGAGCTACGTAAGTTGAACAAATGTGACAGAATTACGCTGAATTCTTATATTTACCGTAATATAAAATGATCTAATCGGGTCTCTGTTTGCCTTATCCTAGAAGTTTAATAGTGCATTTTACTCGCTATTTCATGCGCTCTGAGATGCCGCTTAGCCCAATACGCTATCTGAAATAGGAGCGACGCAAATTGAACAAATGTGATAGAATTTCGCTGAATTCTTAAATTCACTATAATATAAAATGATCTAATGGGGTCTCTGATTGCCCTACCCTAGAAGATTAATAGCGCATTTCACTCGCAATTTCATGCGCTTTGAGGTGCCGCTTAGCCCAATAAGCTATCTGAAATAGGAGCGACGCAAATTGAACAAATGTGATAGAATTTCGCTGAATTCTTATATTAACCAAAATATAAAATGATCTAATCGGGTCTCTGATTGCCCTATCATAGAAGTTTGATAGTGTATTTTACTCGACATTCCACGCGCTTTAAGTTGCCGCCTAGCCCAGTACGCTATCTGAAATAGGAGCTACGTATGTTGAACAAATGTGACAGAATTACGCTGAATTCTTATATTTACCGTAATATAAAATGATCTAATCGGGTCTCTGTTTGCCTTATCCTAGAAGTTTAATACTGCATTTTACTCGCCATTCCACCCGCTTTAAGATGCCGCCTAGCCCAGGACGCTATCTGAAATAGGAGCTACGTAAGGTGAACAAATGTGACAGAGTTACGCTGAATTCTTATATTAACCGCAATATAAAATGATCTAATCGGGTCTCTGTTTGCCTACACTAGAAGTTTAGTAGTGCATTTTACTCGCCATGGCCTGCGCTTTGAGATGCAGCTTACCCCAATACGCTATCTGAAATAGGAGCGACGTAAATTGAACAAATGTGATAGAATTTCGTTGAATTCTTATATTAACCAAAACATAAAATGATCTAATCGGGTCTCTGATTGCCCTATCATAGAAGTTTAATAGTTCATTTTACCCGCCATTCCACGCGCTTTAAGATGCCGCCTAGCCCAGTACGCTATCTGAAATAGGAGCTACGTAAGTTGAACAAATGTGTCAGAGTTACGCTGAATTCTTATATTAACCGCAATATAAAATGATCTAATCGGGTCTCTGTTTGCCTTATCCTAGATGTTTAATAGTGCATTTTACTCGCCATTTCATGCGCTTTGAGATGCCGCTTAGCCCAATACGCTATCTGAAATAGGAGCTACGTAAGTTGAACAAATGTGACAGAATTACGCTGAATTCTTATATTTACCGTAATATAAAATGATCTAATCGGTTCTCTGATTGCCCTACCATAGAAGTTTAATGGTGCATTTTACTCGCCATTCCACGCGCTTTAAGTTGCCGCCTAGCCCAGTACGCTATCTGAAATAGGAGCTACGTAAGTTGAACAAATGTGACAGAATTACGCTGAATTCTTATATTTACCGTAATATAAAATGATCTAATCGGGTCTCTGTTTGCCTTATCCTAGAAGCTTACTTGTGCATTTTATTCGTCATTTCATGCGCTTTGAGATGCCGCTTAGCCCAATACGCTATCTGAAATAGGAGCGACGTAAATTGAACAAATGTGATAGAATTTCGCTGAATTCTTATATTAACCAAAATATAAAATGATCTAATCGGGTCTCTGTTTGCCCTACCCTAGAAGTTTAATAGTGCATTTTACTCGCCATTTCTCGCGCTTTGAGACGCCGCTTAGCCCAATACGCTATCTGAAATATCAGCGACGTAAATTGAACAAATCTGAGAGAATTTCGCTGAATTCTTAAATTAACCGTAATATAAAATGATCTTATCGGGTCTCTGTTTGCACTACCCTAGAAGTTTAATAGTGCATTTTACTCGACATTTCTTGCGCTTTGAGATGCCGCTTAGTCCAATACGCTATCTGAAATATCAGCGACGTAAATTGAACAAATGTGAGAGAATTTCGCTGAATTCTTATATTAACCAAAATATAAAATGATCTAATCGGGTCTCTGATTGCCCTATCATAGAAGTTTAGTAGTGCATTTTACTCGCCCTTCCACGCGCTTTGAGATACCGCCTAGCCCAGTACGCTATCTGAAATAGGAGCGACGTAAGTTGAACAAATGTGATAGAATTACGCTTTATTCTTATATTAACCGTAATATAAAATGATCTAATCGGGTCTCTGTTTGCCCTACCCTAGAAGTTTAACAGTGCATTTTACTCCTCATTTCATGCGCTTTGAGATGCCGCATAGCCCAATACGCTATCTGAAATAGGAACGACGTAAATTGAACAAATGTGATAGAATTTTTCTCAATTCTTAAATTAACCATTATATAAAATGATCTAATCGGGTCTCTGTTTGCCCTACCCTTGAAGTATAATAGTGCATTTTACTCGCCATTCCACGCGCTTTAAGATGCCGCCTAGCCCAATACGCTATCTGAAATAGGAGCGACGTAAATTGAACAAATGTGATAGAATTTCGCTGAATTCTTATATTAACCAAAATATAAAATGATCTAATCGGGTCTCTGTTTGCCCTACCCTAGAAGTTTAATAGTGCATTTTACTCGCCCTTTCTCGCGCTTTGAGATGCCGCTTAGCCCAATACGCTATCTGAAATATCAGCGACGTAAATTGAACAAATGTGAGAGAATTTCGCTGAATTCTTAAATTAACCATAATATAAAATGATCTTATCGTGTCTCTGTTTGCCTTATCCTAGAAGTTTAATAGTGCATTTTACTCGCCATTTCATGCGCTTTGAGATGCCGCTTAGCCCAATACGCTATCTGAAATAGGAGCTACGTAAGTTGAACAAATGTGACAGAATTACGCTGAATTCTTATATTTACTGTAATATAGAATGATCTAATCGGTTCTCTGATTGCCCTACCATAGAAGTTTAATGGTGCATTTTACTCGCCATTCCACGCGCTTTAAGTTGCCGCCTAGCCCAATACGCTATCTGAAACAGGAGCTACGTAAGTTGAACAAATGTGACAGAATTACGCTGAATTCTTATATTTACCGTAATATAACATGATCTAATCGGGTCTCTGTTTGCCTTATCCTAGAAGTTTAATAGTGCATTTTACTCGCTATTTCATGCGCTCTGAGATGCCGCTTAGCCCAATACGCTATCTGAAATAGGAGCGACGTAAATTGAACAAATGTGATAGAATTTCGCTGAATTCTTATATTAACCTCAATGTAAAATGATCTAATCGGGTCTTCGTTCGCCCTACCCTAGAAGATTAATAGCGCATTTCACTCGCCATTTCATGCGCTTTGAGGTGCCGCTTAGCCCAATAAGCTATCTGAAATAGGAGCGACGCAAATTGAACAAATGTGATAGAATTTCGCTGAATTCTTATATTAACTAAAATATAAAATGATCTAATCGGGTCTCTGATTGCCCTATCATAGAAGTTTAATAGCGCAATTTACTCGCCATTCCACGCGCTTTAAGATGCCGCCTAGCCCAGTACGCTATCTGAAATAGGAGCGACGTATGTTGAACAAATGTGATAGAATTTCCCTGAATTCTTATATTAACCTTAATGTAAAATGATCTAATCAGGTCTCTGTTTGCCCTACCCTAGAAGTTTAATACTGCATTTCACTCGTCATTTCATGCGCTTTGCGATGCCGCTTAGCCCAATAAGCTATCTGAAATAGGAGCGACGTAAATTGAACAAATGTGATAGAATTTCGCTGAATTCTTATATTAACCAAAATATAAAATGATCTAATCGGGTCTCTGATTGCCCTATCATAGAAGTTTGATAGTGTATTTTACTCGACATTCCACGCGCTTTAAGTTGCCGCCTAGCCCAGTACGCTATCTGAAATAGGAGCTACGTATGTTGAACAAATGTGACAGAATTACGCTGAATTCTTATATTAACCGTAATATAAAATGATCTAATCGGGTCTCTGTTTGCCTTATCCTAGAAGTTTAATACTGCATTTTACTCGCCATTCCACCCGCTTTAAGATGCCGCCTAGCCCAGGACGCTATCTGAAATAGGAGCTACGTAAGGTGAACAAATGTGACAGAGTTACGCTGAATTCTTATATTAACCGCAATATAAAATGATCTAATCGGGTCTCTGTTTGCCTACCCTAGAAGTTTAGTAGTGCATTTTACTCGCCATGGCCTGCGCTTTGAGATGCAGCTTACCCCAATACGCTATCTGAAATAGGAGCGACGTAAATTGAACAAATGTGATAGAATTTCGCTGAATTCTTATATTAACCAAAACATAAAATGATCTAATCGGGTCTCTGATTGCCCTATCATAGAAGTTTAATAGTTCATTTTACCCGCCATTCCACGCGCTTTAAGATGCCGCCTAGCCCAGTACGCTATCTGAAATAGGAGCTACGTAAGTTGAACAAATGTGTCAGAGTTACGCTGAATTCTTATATTAACCGCAATATAAAATGATCTAATCGGGTCTCTGTTTGCCTTATCCTAGATGTTTAATAGTGCATTTTACTCGCCATTTCATGCGCTTTGAGATGCCGCTTAGCCCAATACGCTATCTGAAATAGGAGCTACGTAAGTTGAACAAATGTGACAGAATTACGCTGAATTCTTATATTTACCGTAATATAAAATGATCTAATCGGTTCTCTGATTTCCCTACCATAGAAGTTTAATGGTGCATTTTACTCGCCATTCCACGCGCTTTAAGTTGCCGCCTAGCCCAGTACGCTATCTGAAATAGGAGCGACGTAAATTGAACAAATGTGATAGAATTTCGCTGAATTCTTATATTAACCAAAATATAAAATGATCTAATCGGGTCTCTGTTTGCCCTACCCTAGAAGTTTAATAGTGCATTTTACTCGCCATTTCTCGCGCTTTGAGATGCCGCTTAGCCCAATACGCTATCTGAAATATCAGCGACGTAAATTGAACAAATCTGAGAGAATTTCGCTGAATTCTTAAATTAACCATAATATAAAATGATCTTATCGGGTCTCTGTTTGCACTACCCTAGAAGTTTAATAGTGCATTTTACTCGCCATTCCACGCGCTTTAAGTTGCCGCCTAGCCCAGTACGCTATCTGAAATAGGAGCTACGTAAGTTGAACAAATGTGACAGAATTACGCTGAATTCTGATATTAACCGTAATATAAAATGATCTAATCGGGTCTCTGTTTGCCCTACCCTAGAAGTTTAATAGTGCATTTTACTCGCCATTTCTTGCGCTTTGAGATGCCGCTTAGCCCAGTACGCTATCTGAAATAGGAGCGACGTAAATTGAACAAATGTGATAGAATTTTGCTGAATTCTTAAATTAACCATAATATAAAATGATCTAATCGGGTCTCTGTTTGCCCTACCCTAGAAGTTTAATAGTGCATTTCACTCGTCATTTCATGCGCTTTGCGATGCCGCTTAGCCCAATAAGCTATCTGAAATAGGAGCGACGCAAATTGAACAAATGTGATAGAATTTCGCTGAATTCTTATATTAACCAAAATATAAAATGATCTAATCGGGTCTCTGATTGGGCAATCATAGAAGTTTAATAGTGCATTTTACTCGCCATTCCACGCGCTTTAAGATGCCGCCTAGCCCAGTACGCTATTTGAAATAGGAGCGACGTATGTTGAACAAATGTGATAGAATTTCGCTGAATTCTTATATTAACCAAAATATAAAATGATCTAATCGGGTCTCTGATTGCCCTATCATAGAAGTTTAATAGTGCATTTTACTCGACATTTCTTGCGCTTTGAGATGCCGCTTAGTCCAATACGCTATCTGAAATATCAGCGATGTAAATTGAACAAATGTGAGAGAATTTCGCTGAATTATTATATTAACCAAAATATAAAATAATCTAATCAGGTCTCTGATTTCCCTATCATAGAAGTTTAGTAGTGCATTTGACTCGCCATTTCATGCGCTTTGAGATGCCGCTTAGCCCAATACGCTATCTGAAATAGGGGCGACGTAAATTGAACAAATGTGATAGAATTACTCTGAATTCTTATATTAACCGCAATATAAAATGATCTAATCGGGTCTCTGTTTGCCTTATCCTAGAAGTTTAATAGTGCATTTTCCTCGCCATTTCATGCGCTTTGAGATGCCGCTTAGCCCAGTACGCTATCTGAAATAGGAGCGACGTAAATTGAACAAATGTGATGGAATTTCGCTGAATTCTTATATTAACCAAAATATAAAATGATCTAATCGGGTCTCTGATTGCCCTATCATAGAAGTTTAATAGTGCATTTTACTCGCCATTCCGCGGGCTTCAAGATACCGCCTAGCCCAGTATGCTATCTGAAATAGGAACTACGTAAATTGAACAAATGTGATAGAATTTTGCTGAATTCTTAAATTAAGCATAATATCAAATGATCTAATCGGGTCTCTGATTGCCCTACACTAGAAGTATAATAGCGCATTTTACTCGCCATTTCATGCGCTTTGAGATGCCGCCTAGCCCAGTACGCTATCTGAAAGAGGTGCGACGTAAGTTGAACAAATGTGATAGAATTACGCTGAATTCTTATATTAACCGTAATATAAAATGATCTAATCGGGTCTCTGTTTGCCTACACTAGAAGTTTAGTAGTGCATTTTACTCGCCATGGCCTGCGCTTTGAGATGCAGCTTACCCCAATACGCTATCTGAAATAGGAGCGACGTAAATTGAACAAATGTGATAGAATTTCGTTGAATTCTTATATTAACCAAAACATAAAATGATCTAATCGGGTCTCTGATTGCCCTATCATAGAAGTTTAATAGTTCATTTTACCCGCCATTCCACGCGCTTTAAGATGCCGCCTAGCCCAATACGCTATCTGAAATAGGAGCGACGTAAATTGAACAAATGTGATAGAATTTCGCTGAATTCTTATATTAACCTCAATGTAAAATGATCTAATCGGGTCTTCGTTCGCCCTACCCTAGAAGTTTAATAGTGCATTTCACTCGTCATTTCATGCGCTTTGAGATGCCGCTTAGCCCAATAAGCTATCTGCAATAGGAGCGACGTAAATTGGCCAAATGTGATAGAATTTCGCTGAATTCTTATATTAACCAAAATATAAAATGATCTAATCGGGTCTCTGATTGCCCTATCATAGAAGTTTAATAGTGAATTTTACTCGCCATTCCACGCGCTTTAAGATGCCGCTTAGCCCAATACGCTATCGGAAATAGGAGCGTCGTAAATTGAACAAATGTGATAGAATTTCGCTGAATTCTTAAATTAACCATAATATAAAATGATCTTATCGGGTCTCTGTTTGCACTACCCTAGAAGTTTAATAGTGCATTTTACTCGCCATTCCATGCGCTCTGAGATGCCGCTTAGCCCAATACGCTATCTGAAATAGGAGCTACGTAAGTTGAACAAATGTGACAGAATTACGCTGAATTCTTATATTTACCGTAATATAAAATGATCTAATCGGTTCTCTGATTTCCCTACCATAGAAGTTTAATGGTGCATTTTACTCGCCATTCCACGCGCTTTAAGTTGCCGCCTAGCCCAGTACGCTATCTGAAATAGGAGCTACGTAAGTTGAACAAATGTGACAGAATTACGCTGAATTCTTATATTTACCGTAATATAAAATGATCTAATCGGGTCTCTGTTTGCCTTATCCTAGAAGCTTACTTGTGCATTTTATTCGTCATTTCATGCGCTTTGAGATGCCGCTTAGCCCAATACGCTATCTGAAATAGGAGCGACGTAAATTGAACAAATGTGATAGAATTTCGCTGAATTCTTATATTAACGAAAATATAAAATGATCTAATCGGGTCTCTGTTTGCCCTACCCTAGAAGTTTAATAGTGCATTTTACTCGCCATTTCTCGCTGTTTGAGATGCCGCTTAGCCCAATACGCTATCTGAAATATCAGCGACGTAAATTGAACAAATCTGAGAGAATTTCGCTGAATTCTTAAATTAACCGTAATATAAAATGATCTTATCGGGTCTCTGTTTGCACTACCCTAGAAGTTTAATAGTGCATTTTACTCGACATTTCTTGCGCTTTGAGATGCCGCTTAGTCCAATACGCGATCTGAAATATCAGCGACGTAAATTGAACAAATGTGAGAGAATTTCGCTGAATTCTTATATTAACCAAAATATAAAATGATCTACTCGGGTCTCTGATTGCCCTATCATAGAAGTTTAGTAGTGCATTTTACTCGCCCTTCCACGCGCTTTGAGATACCGCCTAGCCCAGTACGCTATCTGAAATAGGAGCGACGTAAGTTGAACAAATGTGATAGAATTACGCTGAATTCTTATATTAACCGTAATATAAAATGATCGAATCGGGTCTCTGTTTGCCCTACCCTAGAAGTTTAACAGTGCATTTTACTCCTCATTTCATGCGCTTTGAGATGCCGCATAGCCCAATACGCTATCTGAAATAGGAGCTACGTATGTTGAACAAATGTGACAGAATTACGCTGAATTCTTATATTAACCGTAATATAAAATGGTCTAATCGGGTCTCTGTTTGCCTTATCCCAGAAGTTTAATAGTGCATTTTACTCGCCATTTCACGCGCTTTAAGATGCCGCCTAGCCCAGGACGCTATCTGAAATAGGAGCTACGTAAGTTGAACAAATGTGACAGAGTTACGCTGAATTCTTATATTAACCGCAATATAAAATGATCTAATCGGGTCTCTGTTTGCCTACCCTAGAAGTTTAGTAGTGCATTTTACTCGCCATGTCTTGCGCTTTGAGATGCAACTTACCCCAATACGCTATCTGAAATAGGAGCGATGTAAATTGAACAAATGTGATAGAATTTCGCTGAATTCTTATATTAACCAAAACATAAAATGATCTAATCGGGTCTCTGATTGCCCTATCATAGAAGTTTAATAGTGCATTTTACCAGCCATTCCACGCGCTTTAAGATGCCGCCTAGCCCAGTACGCTATCTGAAATAGGAGCTACGTAAGTTGAACAAATGTGTCAGAGTTACGCTGAATTCTTATATTAACCGCAACATAAAATGATCTAATCGGGTTTCTGTTTGCCTTATCCTAGAAGTTTAATAGTGCATTTTACTCGCCATTTCATGCGCTTTGAGGTGCTGCTTAGCCCAATACGCTATCTGAAATAGGAGCGACGTAAATTGAACAAATGTGATAGAATTTCGCTGAATTCTTATATTAACCAAAATATAAAATGATCTAATCGGGTCTCTGTTTGCCCTACCCTAGAAGTTTAATAGTGCATTTACTCGCCATTTCTCGCGCTTTGAGATGCCGCTTAGCCCAATACGCTATCTGAAATATCAGCGACGTAAATTGAACAAATCTGAGAGAATTTCGCTGAATTCTTAAATTAACCATAATATAAAATGATCTTATCGGGTCTCTGTTTGCACTACCCTAGAAGTTTAATAGTGCATTTTACTCGCCATTCCACGCGCTTTAAGTTGCCGCCTAGCCCAGTACGCTATCTGAAATAGGAGCTACGTAAGTTGAACAAATGTGACAGAATTACGCTGAATTCTGATATTAACCGTAATATAAAATGATCTAATCGGGTCTCTGTTTGCCCTACCCTAGAAGTTTAATAGTGCATTTTACTCGCCATTTCTTGCGCTTTGAGATGCCGCTTAGCCCAGTACGCTATCTGAAATAGGAGCGACGTAAATTGAACAAATGTGATAGAATTTTGCTGAATTCTTAAATTAACCATAATATAAAATGATCTAATCGGGTCTCTGTTTGCCCTACCCTAGAAGTTTAATAGTGCATTTCACTCGTCATTTCATGCGCTTTGCGATGCCGCTTAGCCCAATAAGCTATCTGAAATAGGAGCGACGCAAATTGAACAAATGTGATAGAATTTCGCTGAATTCTTATATTAACCAAAATATAAAATGATCTAATCGGGTCTCTGATTGCCCTACACTAGAAGTATAATAGTGCATTTTACTCGCCATTTCATGCGCTTTGAGATGCCGCCTAGCCCAGTACGCTATCTGAAAGAGGTGCGACGTAAGTTGAACAAATGTGATAGAATTACGCTGAATTCTTATATTAACCGTAATATAAAATGATCTATTCGGGTTTCTGTTCGCCCTACCCCAGAAGTTTAATAGAGCATTTCACTCGCCAATCCATGCGCTTTGAGATGCCGCTTAGCCCAATACGCTATCTGAAATAGGAGCGACGTAAATTGAACAAATGTGATAGAATTTCGCTGAATTCTTATATTAACCAAAATATAAAATGATCTAATCGGGTCTCTGTTTGCCCTACCCTAGAAGTTTAATAGTGCATTTTACTCGCCATTTCTCGCGCTTTGAGATGCCGCTTAGCACAATACGCTATCTGAAATATCAGCGACGTAAATTGAACAAATGTGAGAGAATTTCGCTGAATTCTTAAATTAACCATAATATAAAATGATCTTATCGGGTCTCTGTTTGCCTTATCCTAGAAGTTTAATAGTGCATTTTACTCGCCATTTCATGCGCTTTGAGATGCCGCTTAGCCCAATACGCTATCTGAAATAGGAGCTACGTAAGTTGAACAAATGTGACAGAATTACGCTGAATTCTTATATTTACCGTAATATAGAATGATCTAATCGGTTCTCTGATTGCCCTACCATAGAAGTTTAATGGTGCATTTTACTCGCCATTCCACGCGCTTTAAGTTGCCGCCTAGCCCAATACGCTATCTGAAACAGGAGCTACGTAAGTTGAACAAATGTGACAGAATTACGCTGAATTCTTATATTTACCGTAATATAACATGATCTAATCGGGTCTCTGTTTGCCTTATCCTAGAAGTTTAATAGTGCATTTTACTCGCTATTTCATGCGCTCTGAGATGCCGCTTAGCCCAATACGCTATCTGAAATAGGAGCGACGTAAATTGAACAAATGTGATAGAATTTCGCTGAATTCTTATATTAACCTCAATGTAAAATGATCTAATCGGGTCTTCGTTCGCCCTACCCTAGAAGTTTAATAGTGCATTTCACTCGTCATTTCATGCGCTTTGAGATACCGCTTAGCCCAATAAGCTATCTGCAATAGGAGCGACGTAAATTGGCCAAATGTGATAGAATTTCGCTGAATTCTTATATTAACCAAAATATAAAATGATCTAATCGGGTCTCTGATTGCCCTATCATAGAAGTTTAATAGTGAATTTTACTCGCCATTCCACGCGCTTTAAGATGCCGCTTAGCCCAATACGCTATCGGAAATAGGAGCGTCGTAA
Source organism: Macropis europaea (assembly GCA_916610135.2). Lineage (NCBI taxonomy): Eukaryota > Metazoa > Arthropoda > Insecta > Hymenoptera > Melittidae > Macropis > Macropis europaea. The sequence continues at coordinate 31,684 of CAKAJE020002033.1, forward strand.
ATTGAACAAATGTGATAGAATTTCGCTGAATTCTTAAATTAACCATAATATAAAATGATCTTATCGGGTCACTGTTTGCACTACCCTAGAAGTTTAATAGTGCATTTTACTCGCCATTCCATGCGCTCTGAGATGCCGCTTAGCCCAATACGCTATCTGAAATAGGAGCGACGTAAATTGAACAAATGTGATAGAATTTCGCTGAATTCTTAT